>DWCF01001334.1:0-31596 GCA_018230265.1 Delias oraia | reverse complement strand
AAAGACGATCTAACAAAGGTCGCGGGCAACCGCTGGATCCACATCGCTCAAGATCGCAACGGGTGGGCGTCTTTGGGGGAGGCCTATGTCCAGCAGTGGATTTAGATGGGCTGATGATGAAGTAAATTGCAGACTATAGCACAGTTGGTCATGGGTGGTGGTGTTCTCTTACCATGTAGGAGTCCCAGCTGTTCTGTTGTCTTTTATAAATTAATTTTATTAACAGTTTCTGCCAGCTGAAATTTCATTGTGCTTTTAGGGAGTAAAATAAAAAGCTTAAAATATAAATATCGTATTTTATTATCCCATCAAAATATAAAGAAATGCATTAAAAATTACTGTATTTCGATTTTATTGAATTAAATCTATGGAAATTCATCAATGATCTTTCTTATAGACAAACTCAATTAACTTAAAATATCTCTTATATAAAATTTAGGAAATGGAATGTATCTAAATATTATAGAAGAGAATACTTGGATACATACTTAAACAAATCTAGAAGTTAGAAAATTATAATCTAGTGTATTTGCATTTTGAATATATGTAGTAATAGATAGTATTCAATGTGCAAAATCTCAGCCTTGCTGTTACAAATATACCAAAATTGTGTATTTATTACTCTCATTATAATTGTTATACCAATCAACCATCCAAATTAATTCATTTAAAGTGTATGAATGTTAATCATAAGGCGCGAATAATTAATGGTTTGTAATTGATCACAATATTTAAATGTAGAAACCAACTAGTAGTTTTCATTTGATCAATAGTTTGGTGTGTTACATAAAAAATACCAAAAAACATCTTTATTATATTGGGCACCAGTAACAGATATATTATCAGCAAACATCATTTCATTAGTGGAAACTACAACTGATTTTGGTTTAACCCTCAAATAAGGTTTATCATTTACACACACACAACCAATCACAGATCTTTCATGGAAAGTAATTTTTCAACATTTAACTCTACAACTCATCTTTCTTCACATTGCCCTTTCGGTCCCAGCCCTTTAGTTCATCGGTAGCTTGTTCTGATAAATATTTGATAAAGTCTTCCACAGCACGACCACCCTGTAAACATATTTTTATGCTAAATAATTAAGTAATTGTCAAATAGTAAATGAATGATTTTCAAAAATCATACAAAATTTCACTAAAATGATAAACGGAATTTGTTTATCACATCTGTTTTTTTAGTAATTGCAATCTCTATTTTTATTTGATACTAACATTCATTTACAATCTCAAGATCGGAAGGTGTATTGAATGTGTGTTTTTAGAAGATATTTTTTTATACACAACTACATTTTTCATTTTACAATTAAAAGAACTCTGATGGTAAACTCAGCCTCAGCTGGCCTATGTCCAGCAGTGGACTTGAATAGGCTGATGATGATGTTAAACTCTAGGATGAAAATTCACATTTCTCTTAATTATAGATGGACATCTAGACAATTACATATAACTAAACTTACATTGTATCTTACTGGACGCCTACTAGAATCTTTGGGCTTCCAGAAGATTGTTGGGAAACCAGACACGTCAAACAAAGATTTGGGCCAATCATTAGCTGTTGCATCAATCTTCACAATATCAACATCTTCATCTTTGAGCTGTAAACAATAATTTTAGTTTTTCACAATAATTATAATAAAGCAACTATATATATACAGTGTAAACTCCATGTAACGTCCCTCGTTTTAACGACAAACTCCCTAAAGCGTCGAAATCAATTGGCTTTAGTTGGTTTAGCTTGTCTTCCATCCATCTTTTCTTCTCTCCATTTAACGACAACTCTTTATAACACTGTAAAATGCACAGTCGCTTCAGTGTCGTTATATAGAGTATACACTGTATATCATAATCATTATAAGCTCCAATAAGTTTATTACAATTAATATTAAAATATGCATAAGTCTCATTAAAGCCAATTAGTACACAAAGTATCTAGACAGGTACAAAACCAGAATATTTAGCAAAAAATTTAGGAGTCTGTTTAACATCTGTAACTCTTTTATGTAATTTAAAAATCTGTCTTCAAAATATAGTAAAATTATAAATAAATATATACCTTTTCACCTAGTTCCTCCCAAACTGGAGCTAATTTCTGGCAATGACCACACCATGGCGCATAAAATTCAATAAGAGCATCGCGTCCACTGTCAGTGACAAGCTCCTTAAAGTTCTTACCAACTGCCACCTTAACAGAACCTTGGCTTTCTGGCACTGCTTCTGACTTAATAAAAGGTTCCAATTTTCCAGCAAGGAGATCTTTACTGAAGGCCAATAGACTTTCAATACTGTGAACATTATGTGGTGTTAATAAAATTCTATTACAATTTTTTTTTTGAATTTTTAATATTAAAATATTCCTCATTTTATTGATAAGAAAACAATGCAATGTTATTGTAAATAAAATTTAAACAAATAAGTCCTAGACAAAGTTGGTTCTTAAACTATATCGTAACTTCATGTAACTTCAGTTTTATAAATTGAACCTTAAAAGACTCAACAATAATTAATAAGAAGCATACCTGAATTCTGCACTCATAACAAACTTGTTGCCATCAGCATCACGTCCAGCAACCACGGGTTTATCTCCTTTTGCGAAATCAATACCATAGTCATTCAACTCATGTGTGAAGTCATCTTTGTCACTTACAGCAAATGTCACCTCATCAATTTCTTTAGCAACCTACAGTAAAAAATACATATATACATAACATACAATTCAAACTTTTAGTGATACTTGCTCTCTGCGTCACGTCTTCTGTAAAAGTAATTTGAGAAGAATAAAACAAATATTTTATAGTATAGATGTTGCAATACCTTAAGCACACGGTTTCTCCAATAATTAGTTCCCTTAGCATTTTTAACATAATCCACATCATAGTAGGCAACAACAAGTGGGTCAGTAAAGTCTTTCATATTGTCCTTCTGTCGGATTCCTACTAAACCATGGCTGCAAGAAGATATATTATATATACCATGTACCTATACAGATTAAAAAATATATATGTTTGTATAAAAAAGTCTAACTTGAAAAGATTATCCCATTGACGTTGATGTTGAATAAAGTGGATTTGATCTGAGAATGAATTACTTACTAGTTAGCTTTAATGAATGCTCTTAATGACTCTTCTTCTCCTTTGTACTCTACTGATGACTCCTCAAATTTGTTCTGCAGACGGTTTGGACGGTACAAGACCACATTATTCCTGACAACGAAATAAGGTTAAAAATAAAAATAGATTATTTATAAAAATAACTGAGTTTAAGCATGAAGCATCAAAATTTATTTCTCACAAGCAAAAGCTATGTAAACAGTACATAGCCATGATATTCTTTTCTTTTATAAATTTGTAATTGCAAAATAAGGATAACTAATAAATGAATAGAGTCATGTGTTTATCAATGCTAATTATGTGAGTTATGTATAGGTGATAGTGGTTATCACAAAATTAGCTACTGCAGTTAATGAAAAAATATATTATTTTCAATTATATAAAATGTTGGTTATGATGATCATATTATAAATAAATTGTGCATTTTAGTATGAAGCATCATGTCAGCCATTTAAATATGTGATAACATACTTGTATCCACCCTTTTCTAAGACCTCCTTTGTGGATGAGTGACCAAAAGTTATCTCTTCCCTCATTTTGTCAGCCACCTTTAGGAAGTCACCTTTAAGATCTGATTCCTTTTCAAAGAATCCTATTACAACCACTTCATCCTTCTTAAGGAAGCTTTCGAAATTAGCCACTGTAAGAAGTTCCTTGGAGCTAGGTCCAACTTGGGCTCGCATGTGCTTGACAATACCATCTAAAAAATATTTTTAAATTATAATGGGTTTAAAACCAGTATTAAGGAAACATAATCTAATGACATATTTTAGAATATAAATCTATACATTTTTCAAGAAGTGTGTAAAAATATTTTTTTCCTAAAATGTATAATAGTTGTTTAATTTACAGTTCAGTTACTTACTGGATTCTCTTGGACCATTATATTCTTGTGAAAGTTCTCCTTTTCTGAAGATCTTTAAAGTAGGGTACCCAGACACTGAGTGCTTCTCACATAGGCTTTTACCACCTTCGGTACAGTCAACCTTAGCCAAAGCTACAGGAGGGTCATCGTTCTTCAAAATGCCGGCTGCTAAAGCATATTCCGGTTTTAAGCGTTTGCAGTGGCCGCACCTGGTACAAAACGAATAATCTTATATCAACCATTTAAAAGCCACAAGAAGTTGTTAATATTTACTTAAATCCTAACTCACCATGGAGCATAAAACATGACGAGAGCAGTATCATGTTGAGATAGTGCACTGTCGAAATCTCCATCGGTTAGTTCTAAAACATCTTCTTCTGAAGCCTTAGTTAAATAAATAAGACTTATAAATAGCAGTAATTTAATCGCCCCGGTCATTTTAAAGTGCTTCACCTCTGCTCGAACTGACCAAGTGAAGCCAAAAATGAGAAAGGGTCGGAAAAATACACGTATGAGGTATGTATGATGCCGAAAATGACATAAGCCGGCACAGCGTTGTCGAATTTTGATTGGTCAAAATAAGTCGCATTCAGGATTGCTGTCTTCAGAATAAACTAACATTACATACGTAATTTATTATGTAAAATATACTGATTAATATAAGCCTTATATAATATAAAATAAATATTATATAATATAATATACATAAGAAAATAACGTAAAGACGTTCTTACACTTTGCTTGTTGAGCTTATTTAAAATAACTTAGTTTTATCTTATACACTGTAGTTGAGTTCCTAGAATTAATATTCTAATTACTAATCTGTGGTGGCAATCACGAAATATTAGCTCTTTTTTTACAATAGTCGTTATAATGGCTTCTAACCGGTGTGAAAATGGCAACACCAGTTAGCGCTGCGATATTATTTGGCAGTTGGCTTCGCTGTCAATTGAAAAATGGCAGCGACGAGTGTTGTCGTTCTCGACAGAGGCAATAATACAACCTGCACCGTAAATCTTTTCGGTAAGTACATAAAACTTTTCTTTATAGTACTCAATTATTAAAAAATGTATTATTACTCTTTTGTGATTTAAGAAAAAGCCGGTCAACCCGAATGAACTTTATTTAATTTCTCTTGGAATGATGCGCGGAACTTTGAAAAGTAATGAAAGTTACAAAATTTATACTTGTCATAAACTAAACTATACAAAAATGCTATTTGCAACACCTAAAAACTTTGGTTTTGAAAGGTGCGTAATATTAAATTGGCTGTGGTGTCAGGTTTAGTATAATAGGAGGTAACGAGTTTTTTTTCATTGAATAGACCAAGTTGTCTGCGGCTATTTGACCTTGTATATTGGATTGTAGGAAGTAAACTGTAGATACTTCTAAATTGTAAATGATTATTTGATGTACCTATTAACAATTTTTTTAAATAAGTTGTTAAGCAACATTGAATAATAAATTTATGTCTGCAATATATGCTAACTTATTTTTAGGTGCAACTGTGGTATCATGGAGAGTCAACAATCAAGAACAGTTATTTGTAAGGTATGTAAAACCTATTATAATAATAAAAAAATCTGTTACTGTATTAGTAACTTCAAAGCAAATTGTATAGTAAATTATTCCTTAGGACAGAAAGCACATATCATGATCAATAATACACATAATCCATTTTTTATTTTGCTTTCTTGTTACTTATACTCTTGAAGGAGTTTTATAAATATTTTTGAATTAAATTAAAAACATCTTAGTATGAATTGAAAATTTAAATGTTTTACAAATATAATATAATTTTAATTTAGGGTTGAGGTATGTACAATATAAGTGTATAGTTACTATCGAGTGATTCATTACATTTAAATCTCTAAACAAATCTTTTCCCTTTAAAAAAGATTAATAATGTATGATATATAACATATAATGTATAATATATAATACTGTTTTTAATTGTAATATCTTTATAGTGTTCTTACTTAATTATTAAATTCTTATTTTTCTGAATCACTATTTTAAATTACAGCACTAGTATTTGCATGCATAATGCATAGGAAATGTCCCAAGCAGGACAGGCAAACAGGAATGTGTAAATCTTAGACCTGTCTTAATATGTAGATTATTAAAGAGAAATGTTGTTTCTACAAATAATTAGAGTAATGGTAAAATAACTATTTTAAATCTTAAAACAATCTAATTACAATTTATCTAATAAAATGTTAATATGTTTATTATTATAAAATATTTTTCATAACTAAATTACTCAAACTAATTATTTTGATATTAAATGGAATAGTCAAAAACTTAGTCTAAAAGTGGTCATAAGGTTGTATTAAATCTTAACTATGAAAATTTACATTAAAAATTACCGCTGACGTAAATGAAATTAAATTTGAATATTAAAGATACATGTTTTTGTAAATTACGTCTTACAGTTGCTTCTAATTATATGATTGATAATAATCATTATTTCATATCTTAAAATCAAAACTTGTCGGTGACGCATATATATACTCCTCACAGTTAAATCGCGGCTTTTTATATTACATATATAACTGCTAACGTTACAAAACAACATGTGTATATTAACCGTATATTACTATATAGTAACCGCATTTCAGCTGTAAAATGGGTAAATTCCATCGATTTATCGTTTGAACGTTACGGTTATCTTATCGATACATATTTTCAACTTGTGTTCCAAACCATGTGTTAACTAAACTAAATATTAAAAATATCCCGCCATTCTCACGCGTGGGAGAACCATGCTGAAGCCTATGCTGACGCTCTAATTGGGCCGGCTCGTCCATGAGTGAAACGATACTGGTATTGTGTGTCGCAGAGTGAGTGAGGATATCGAAGGCTCTTAAAAGTGCCGCCTGAGCAGCGTAAAAAGACGGCAACGCAACAAATGCGCGGAGTGTGGCGCGGTTATTCATGGACGGCGGTATTCTCTCACTATATAGGATACCCATCTGCTCCGTTGTCCGATATACCATAAAAAATCATCCGTATTCTGTGTGAGGCTTACAAATGTCGATTAGTGAGGATTTGGGCCTCCCTAGCAACTCGTAATTAATGCTCCATTATCTCACAGCTAGCTTCGTAGATCTTACGATTTTCTTCGGTTTAAGTTACAGACCTCTCATTCAATACATGTAATCACAATGTAATATAGTATTCTGCATGTTTTATCATTTAACAAATATCAAATGCTAAATATACATATGAGAAACATGATTGATTTCAACACTACAACTACGTCTCGATGTAATACGTGTTCTAGTTCGTTGCGTTTCGGTTCTAAAAAAATAAATAAATCGGACTAAAATTTGAAGTTACGTAATGTAGCAGCTTTTGAAGTGATTAATATTACATTAGTGCCTCATTCGAATATAAATTGTGCAATAAAAATAAGTTTAGTGCACGTAGGCAGGCTAGACTATTGTATTCCGAGGGATGTTGGTACATCTTTACTTGCTTATCTGCATATCAATCAATTATTGTAACACTTAAATATTTCCCTATTTAAATGACAGTTGACTGTATATTAGGAATAACACGATATTTTTTCGTTTCTTTTGTACATTCATCTTACACGTGCCCTGTTGAAACAAGATATTATCTCGTTGGAGCGGATAGTTATTTCTCTTGTAGTTTTAATTCTAATAAACACAAAAGGCTCACTTGTTTGTCACTTTAAAATAGAGACTTAAGTTTCTCTTAGAAATAGATATTTCCTTAGCAGGTAGGTGTACGTAGGTATTTAATGTCTCATATTCGATATAAAATAGATAAAGAAATAGATGTTTGTACTTTAAGTAATTAAATCGAGTGTAGAGAGTACAATTAGTTGAAAATCAATTTAGTGGCGCACGTATTGTGGGATGCAATTTGGCTCGGGGACAAAAACGCGTCTCGGCCCGCGGATGGTTCTAACAAACGACCCGACTGACGCTAATGATTCTATGAACGAATAGGGCTGCTACGAGAATGAGCGTTTTTATCGTTGCTAAAAGATAAACTAGACACCTTGGTCTGAATCTTAACATTTAAATTACACCCTTCAAATCATTGAAAAAGCATAAAGTTAAGGGAAAATTTTACTGTTTAGGAAATTTTTGTTCTAATAGAGCTTTGCCGAACCTTAACTTAATATACGGGCGTTTACTGCAAGTGTTTAGTAATTATTTATGAAAATTTTAACTCACATAAGCTAAGATAGAGCTAAACAGTTCATTCAGGGCCATGAAGTGTTTTTTGAGGGCCCATCCCTAATTCTTCGACCAACTACCTAAGTCTTAAATTTTTCCTATTACATCTGGGTAATTTCTTAGAAATGTCTATATTTTAGCCTGTAGGTATATTATGTTACAGTTTCATGGATTTTAAATAGAGTAAGGACTCAAGCTCTCAAAGGTCTCGCCATGTTTTTGTGAAATATGCTACTACATTTATTAGTCGTGTTTATCAAATTTGCTTGTGCTATAATTTTAGTATAAAATGTACCTTTGTTTTTTTTATTATTCTATAGTGGACAACGGAGCAGGTGGGTCTGCTCCGTGCTGCTATATGGTAACAACACCGTACATCAACAAACGCGCAAGGTCCGCACACTGTTTGTGTTGCCAGCTTTTTCCGATATCCTTACTCTCTCTGCGAAACCCAGTACAAGTACCGTTTCACGCTGTTTCACCTTAGTGAGAGAAATAAAAAATATTATTATTTATTATATACTGAACTCATATTTTAACTATATATTTACTAAAGTAATGGTAGTATGGACATATTTAAAGCGAAATCATTTAATTTCGAACCGGAAATGAAGTAGATTTAGATGATTACGCTGCGGATATTCCAATAAACACAAATTGGGACCAATCACTGCTTTCTTATAGATCCTTATATATTCTTCATATGCTTCACTAACAACTTTTGCATCTGTTGACCTCTATAAATGAAACAACGGTGGCTGCGATAATGTTCAGATTAGTTGCTCTCATATTTTACATTATAATTTATTACATGAAGTTGTTTAGTAAGTAACTTATCCCTGTAGTAGTTTGAAGGCGACACAAGGTATTAAATCATCATAGAAAATATTAGAAGGGTTGGAAAATGTGGAAGGACCCTCGTCAGTAGCAAAAACATTTGCCGCCTTCTGTTCTAATATTAAACGTAGTTCGTAGGTTTTTGTTGGAGTAGCGGAGTCGACGTGATCACTTGACCCTTTCATAAGAGGGATTGAGGGCGTGAAATCTTTTCAAAATTTTAATCGTTTGATTCGATACAGACGCGATGATTCGTAGGACGCTGTCTGATTGCATTGGTTTATGTTATGACTTGTACTTCAATAATGTATATTTGAATAATAGAGGTAGTTGTGCATTGCCTACTAGTTTTATTCTAACTGGCCGTGAATCGTAATTAAATAGGTGAAAATAGTCATATTAAACTAAAATCAACATATTACTCCAATTACCTATTTATCGCGTTGTATACCAGGGAGTTTCCTAAGGATTTATCAAAATTACGACAGCAAACATTAGTAAGTCGGAGCAAAGATGCCCTAACGGCCAACCGGCAGCTAACCGCATGTTTTTGCGGTCACGTCTGCAGCCTCCGGGCGGGGATATCTCCCCTCACCGATGACTAATGGTCCCACCCCTCTAATGCCTGGATAATTTTATACCGAGACATGATCAGTGACTTTATTGCCCCAACGATATCGCCTCGCGTCGTCGCCTCATCATTATTCGCGTTTACGGATCAGCAGCCTTTGAAACGGGTTTATCGCACCATTTCATTTAAATTGAACAATTCAGTCATTAATACTCGTCTACCCTGCTCGGGCTCCGTCTTTAATTCAATGCCTAATATATGTGAGTTTTTGCATGCGAGTGTAAGATTTCTCCATTGGATATGAAAGTCCACACTGCTATATAAAAGCATTCATTCGTTTATCTATTGACTTTCAGCGTGGAGTGTATTTCTAAAAGATTTAAAATACCGTATAGAGACGTGAACCTGAAAATCTATATTCTTCGATCAAAGAAAAATTATATTTGATCGAAGAGTATAACATAAATAATGAATTACGCCCCACCAGTGATGTCCTGTATAAATAAAGAATACAAATAGTATCTCATAACGGATAAAAATCTCACCATGACCAATTAAAAAATTACCAGCAAATAGCCATTATAGAACGACACAATCTATTCCTCGTTTCATGTTTGAAGATAATAATTTTCTACATTGATGGAAGGTAACCGGTAGCAACGTGGCTAGTAATACGAGCAACAAAATGCCTTAGTCGAAGAGATAGTGATTTTTTGTCGCGAGTAATGAGATTGAATCCTCGTTAAGTAAGCCTAGGTGTATTAAATCAAGTACACCTTTAATAGTAAATTCCATGATACACCCGTCGTCGCTTATAGGGCAAAATGGCAGCTCTAGCCTTTTATATTAAAAATTCTCGGGTATTATTTTTAAATACGTGAAGTATTTTATTAAATGGACAGCATTGGTGTTATTAATTATGAAATTATTGACCTTGAAAACTTTTTATAAAAACACAACTCGTACGACGTCAAGATTTACTAGCCACGTTTAAATGAATGTAAACTTAAGTTTTAACTTTCCGCCATCATCTCCTGGTACAGAGGCTGGGAATGTCAGCGTCACCCAGTCGACCTCACGTCACACACCATTGATTTCAGAGAATAGCCATCCTATCTGCTTCCACTCACTTGATCTTGAGCTTTGTCTGACCATCGACACTGCGTCACGAGGAAATGTAAAGTAAAACCTATATCTTGGATACATTCGCTTATTTTCATAAGAAATTATACTCCAATTGCTTTATATGCTTTTGCCGGACATCTTCAAACGTGAAATTGAATATAATATTTTAATGTTTAACCTTGATTAGCTAGAAAATTATGCAGCGTAAGTAAATGATAAATATAAAATAGGCACATGGCGATATCCTAGCTTAATTACATTGAGCGGCAGAGTTACGGTGAAGCTGCCCGCTCCGCATTACGAAAGTCTCTTTTTGTTTGTATAATGCGTTATCATTAGGCGTCGAGTTGCTGCACGTGCTCATGCCATTACTGTCCGACACATGTTCCATTTTCACTCCATGTGACATCCAAGACATCAATTGTTCCACGCTATGGCAGCGCACAGCTGTGATGAAATATTAGAAGCGTCCGAGCGACCGATTTATCGGTTACACGAGATGCTGTGAAACGCGGCGAATGTCTTTAACTTTACTTGGGATTAATAAGTACTAAAATGAAGTTGCCAGTCAAATGAATAAAACATAAAACTACATACTTTTTTACTATATATACTTTATTATATTTGCAGCAATATATATTTTTATTACCGTATAACAAATATCAGAACCTTTTACAATTTTTATAATAATCATAATTCAAATAGTGTTTATAATTTTATTCGATTAGAGTTTGTAAAATCAATACAATACAATTAGTTAAAATCAGTTATTACCCATACAAATTATAATCATTTAAGTATTACAAATTTAACACTTATTGACGTCTTCCCACTAGCGAAATTAGCAAAGATTTACTCTGTCGAAAATTTAAAGCTCAATTATCAAGTTTTAATATGCACAGATATGAATATTGGTATTATGTAATTACGTCAATGAGTTATAATCTATCGCGTTAAGTTCGGCTGTGAGGTATCTATTCACTTATAGATTTGCTCATGACCTTTGAATGGCTCTTTCAAAATTATGTTGTAATAAACAAAGCACTTAAATATTATTTAATTTTTTTGCTGCAAATTACATACTTCAAACAATACCTATTTATAATCTGTTCCGTAAATTTTAATTACAAAGAGTGTTAGTTTTGAATAATATTTTGCTTAATTTTTACTCACGATTAATATTTACTTTAAAGGAATGAATATTTGTGTCGAGTTCTTTCTGCATCTTTAAAATTCTCTTCCTCTCTCCTGAGGATGTAAGCTCACAATGCAATCTTCTACCTATTCATAGTAACATTAAAATTCATCGCATTAAAAAAATGCTTAATCTTTAACGAATATACAGTCAACCGGCATCGACCTACGCGTTTATTGCGTGAATATAAGTTTCGTTGCTTCGTGATGATAGTTCATTTTGTTTGGGCGTGTAATTATCTACGTACAGTTTCAAAGCAATAAATATCATCTTGTATTGTCACTCGAATATCATCTTTTCAAGTAACGATCTAAGATTTAATATCCTATGTTGTAAGTAACTATAATGATAGTTGAGGACCGACACGCGATTGGAGTAGTGTTTTGAATGACATCAGCGGGATTTGTCTTGTCTAGTACCACCTTATTTGGTGTTGTATGATCTATTGAATAACGCTCAGGCTCAGCTGATATCGCATGACGTATGCCGTACAGCGACTCAGCATTGCCGAAAATGGTTTTGTAAGGAGGCAGGGAGCGTTATCCTCTTGTAATTTGTTAGCGCATTGGCTAATCGCTAATAAATCGACTTAATCCAGTGAGAGGGTTCATGTCGCCTCTTTTAGTATATTACAAAGTATTTTCATTTTACAGTGTGCCATTAATGAAGTTCTATTTGTATATTTATTTTTGATTAAGTTTAGAAGAAATTACAAACTAGCAATATCTGAATAGGTACTTGTTGAGTATCGCCTCTATTCATTTTTTAATCTAGGCGATTATTATAACAGTAACACATTGAAAAATGGCGTGTAATAAGCCGTTGCCGAAAATGAAGGCAACATGTTAAGATTACGATCATGACTCTAATTAGCAAGTGCGGCACTGGAAAATAAAAGATAAACTAGATTTCAAGTCACGAACTGCTTTACACGTCGTATTTGAATGAGCATTGCGTTTAAAATGTTATACATCTAAATTAAAAGAATTCGTGTTTCTTTCATGTTAATAAAAGTTATCGAATCTATGAAATGATTAATCGTTAAATAAAAGTAAATCTAAGAAGCTGTTGTAATATAACTAGCCTAAAAGTCAATGCAATCGTTTCTTAGGTAATATTAATTAGAATCAATGGGCTCAATTATTGAGAGGACATTATCATCAATGTCACTGAATTCGGTAGCGGGTTCTAATCCGCTTATCTTGTGGTAAATAGGGGGGTTGGGCGGATATTAATCTGCTGTCCGTACCATCTGACTGTGACCCCCGTTCTGGAAACCACTGCATCGGGGTGTTTGTCTCTGTCCACTCGCCCATACTTTAAAATATTGCGAGTGTATTTGTTTCCTTAACAATTTTTTTGCTAGGTTTAATGAACAAGAAAATGTTTAGGATCATCCATATTGACAGAGTTTTCTTATAAATTACACATTATTGACAGAATTGACGTTTTTAATTACGCCTTTCTATTTTTGTTCGAAAATCCAATATAAGTGTTAAATAAAATCTTCTGATTATTTATAATTCTTTAAAAGAATACTGTTTTTTAGTTTGGAAGTTTTCAAACGCTGGTTAGCAATTATTCCATTTCAACGTTCACTGTTTTTTAATTGCTTAAAACATGTACACACAACCAAAACGTGCCCTTGTCTAAGCTTCTTATTACTATGTGCATAATTATAATAATTTGACTCATAAAGTAGACGGTAGATTGGGGTGTTACAAAATCTATGAGCCTGTGCTATGCCTACGCATAAATACATGCTTTATGATTTATATTAATCTCTATTTCCCTATGAATTGTCAGATGACCTGCATTGCTGTTTTTCTTGAAATTAATTGATTATTACTGATTAAACAGCAGTCGCTTCACTGATCATTTATCGATACTCACAATAGCAGGACTGATTTTCTTCTATAAAAACCAGTTTATGGCCTTCTATTCATATGTTAGAGTAACACAATCCACAGGCCATTGCTAGCTTAAAGGCGGTTTCATAATTTATATCGTCTTGTTATGTATTTCTATGTTAGTTATGTAAGTCACGCTTTTATATAGAATGTTTTGCATTTTCATGATCGTTTAAGTATTTACAGTTCAAACGGTCATTAGTATGTAACTTGAAATTAATTGAATAAAACCCATGTTTAATTTGACGCCACGTCTTTTTTTCGTTGAAATTAACGTTTTTCAAAATGATTCTGAACATAAAAGTTGTTCTTTTTCATTTGTATCTAGTTATTAATGCACCTGCAAAAAATTTTTTTAGTACTTGCATTGAAATAAGTGAAGGTCTCATGAAAAATCTAATTAAATTTTTGTACTTAATGACTTTAAAATGTTAATCGAGTCATAACCGTTTTGGAAAAAATATATTTGCTTATAAAGATACTCTTTTATGATTTAGTAGTAAGTACTCATCGCAATTAGGAGATATTAAATGTGACAGTGGAAAGTTTTATTCGCATATCCACTAACTACGCGCAGATATTTTCACGTAGAGCGAACTGGTAATTGGTATAAAAATTGTATTGTGTCTTGTGTTTTTTTTAAATTTTATAACTTCCCGTCCGACTCCTGACTCGAATAGATATGAGATGAGCATTAATGAAATGCCATCCGCGGGCATAACAGGTTCTATTCATTACCGCAGAGCAATTACAGCTTGGCTTATCATTGTGTGTAGTTGATGGTAGAAGTGCTCCTGTCTGCATCTCACGGCGGCTTCACAATGTTGAGAAATTTAATAGTTCAAGTCGCGTATTGGATTGGTTCATGAAAGTCTACAACAATAGTATGGGAGCGACATTGTTTGATGCACTTTTTATTCCCTATCCCGTTCGGATGAGCACCAGCCATCATTACCTTTGGGTCTCACAATCGTCTGCGATCTTATTGTTATGTTATTAATTTTATTAGATTGAAGTAGTTATTTTTAGTTGTGTCCCGTCGTATAAATAAAACGCGCCTTCCATATCTTGCTAGAGTTTTCATGAAACTAACGCGATCTTTACATTTTCAAATTAGATATTTAATAAATAAAATAATTTAACTTACCGTTCCCGATGAAGATATTAAATTTGACGACTTGCATCATACCACGTCCAAAGCGGCGCGATTTCGATCTCCAGCGGTCCTTAATTAATAAAGTCAATCAGTCGTCGAAACTAAAGCTGAACTTTTGGTGAGATGCAACGTGGTTGGATGGAACGAGTTTCCCTGGCGGTAAAAAGTGAGCCAATGCGAAAGATGGAATGTATCATGCTCGCCGACCACCGTTCATGAAGGAATTTCACCGGGAATCTCCAATTAAAACTTTATCTAGTCCCTTTGAAATTCGTGGAATTGCACCAGCAGACTGTCTGTCATGCCTCTGTTACAAACTTTGAGCGGTCGATAGTCTATCACGAGGCGAAATTACCGAATTAAAATGGCGAAAAGTTCAAGTACGAGGTGGTGTAAACTTAGAAGATAACTTTGTTGAATTGAACAGAAAATGCCTAATTGCAACCGCATCAAGTGAGCGCGTGTCAGAGATGAGCTCGGTCCCGAATCCTCTCGTCAAACCGGTGTCAATGGCATTTACTAAAATACTTGCATACGCAATGTTTATTATCTGTCTACTCATAATGAGTTGTTAACCAGTATTTCAATAATAATTTGCGCTCTCCCGGGCAATTTATGGAGTTAATAAGCTCTCGTAGCGCAAAGGACTTGCATATTGGAATTTAATTGTACAGGTGTCATATTTTTAAATAAAACTTTATGTCTCTAGATTAATACCGTACACACATTTTGCAGTCATTTAGAAGCATCGTTAAATGTTCAATATAGCGGATCTAATCTATAATCGTTATCAGAAACTACTTGCATTTCAATAGGTAAATTATTCATTGTACAACAGTCTTCTGCGTAGGCCCATATTATTGTTTCTTGTCTTCTTCATACTCCATTTATTCATGTATATCTATCAGTTTACTAATCGTAAATATTCTTTATTTTTATCTTAAGTCCGAACAGCCTTCCGATGCAGTTAAATATTTAAATGTTGCATTCACACTTGTTTCAAGAGGCCTCTAGTGCGTGTCTTTGAACTTACTGAAATTATTAACTCGATAAGTGTTCGCGACAATGGGAATAAAATGTTTATTTTACTGTCCAATGAGTACAGCGGGAAATTAACATTGCAGGCTTCGTTATGTGCGTTCTTTAATTTATGCACTCGCTCTTATATGACGCGGTTTTTATTTTTTAAAATTTTATTGCTCTTTTTCTTTTATTAATATAACGTGTATTTGTTTCATAATTGCAGCATTTATATGTTAATTTGTAGTGAATGTCAATCGATGTTTAAAAAGGGGTCCAGGGTATCATAAATTATGTTGTTAAATAATTTATAAAATAGTGCGACATAGTAAGAATATTTTAGAGATGACGATTGTAACCTGACCGCTTCGAAATTTACTGTACTAAACAAATCAACGTTGCTTCCATTAAAATCGTCTCACGAAACCTTAGTCGGGTTGCGGTTACATTTGAAAACTACTTTTATAAATATGTAACTCGTTGGGTCTAGTTACAAGTAGATATAAAATTGGAGATTTATCTCGGGGATCTAACGTCTAAAGAGTAGATTATTTCTTTCTTTTTAGCACTTTGTTTGTTTCATATATAAAAAATATTTATCGGTTTCCATGATCACTTAGCTACAAGTTAATATTACTACGGTCATTTAGATTAAGAAAGTGAAGCTTTAAGCTATAACTTTAACTCGTCTTGAATAAACATCATTTATCCTAGTTCATCAGATTGAACTGCTATTAAAAGAATAAAACTACTCAATTTCAACGAAGCTTGGGACGAACAATATATGACACTGAGCGATATGACGGTAGTAAAGATAGTCGCGTATCGCGGCGAGATGCTATCTGCCGAGGCCTGTCAGTTGCCCGATGAGCCGTCGCCAACTCCGAAATGCTAAAAATGGCATAAATAATTTATACGCGGCCGGCTCGTGATAGTTTTTGTCGCGACGTCGACCTGACCACTGATGCATTTATAATATAAGGGTGCTTTTTGCACTGTCCCCGGCTGCGTTGGAATGCAACCGCTAAAATTGATCTTGTACCAAACGTGAGGTGCAAAGCAATGGTTCTCCATGTTGTGCTTTGTCACGGCTCACAACTATGTCTGCTGGGAAATGACAATTGCGTGTGTGCAGACATTTCTTTTCGTATTAACAAATGTCTTCCGAATGCCGGCTTTGTTTTCTGTCAACGTAAGCTTATAACAATAATACAGTCTGCTTTACAGATAATGGCTACACCTAATGGTGTAAATATTTCAAACTATAATTATGTTAACAACGATTTAAATACCTTAAAATTTAGATTTGAAGGTACGTTTTCCAACATACGATTGTCATTTCCAAAAAACGTGATTTTATACAAATTTATGGCCTCTTTCACTATAGTAAATTTTCTTTTCTATAAATACGTAGCAGTATTGATTTATGCTAGAGCTATAGGTGCATCTTAAAACGTAAAAAGTTCAAACGCAGTTTAAAAATACCAATGCTTTAAATTTAATACGAATTTTAATTTTTTATTTAAATACGATTCTTATCAACGGTGTATATATTTTGAAAGAAACCTATTAACTCTGTATAAATGATTTTCAGTATATAAATTGCCCGGAAATGGTCACAGTTGCAACGTTCAGCTAATTTCCTCGGAATTATACTCGCTCCTTTGATGCATTTTTTGTTCGACCAACGCTTAACTGTAAATTCTTGTAGCAATTTTAAAATAGATTTCTTTTCCTTTTCAGCAAACAAGCAGTATTCGATGGCAAACGACCGATACGAGGAGGAGTACCCTTTGTATTCCGTAAGTCATTTCATTTTTTTCATAAGCTTCCCAAAACTAAAGAGATCTCTTTTATTTGGATTTGCGATCAACAAACTACATTTTCAACCGTGGGAGAGCCATGCCGAAGAATATGCGGGCGCACTAATTGGGCCAGCTCGTTCGAAGTTGATACCACGGCCTCACAGAATACTCAGCGTGAAAATGTAGTTTTAATTGAAACGGTGCTTCACTCTGTGAGTGATGGTATCGAAGGCCCTATAAAAAATTGCGCTTAAGAGGCGTAAAACGTCGGCAACATAACCAATGCGCGGTTGGTGAAGAGCGGCCCTGTTCTCTTACCATATAGGAGACTAACCTGTTTCGTTGTCCGTTATACCATCATAAATTCGCATTTCAGAATGTCTGTTAAATTTTTGAATCCTTTATAGTAAAAATTTAACAAATAAACGGAGCAGGGCAGAACGTTGTTACTCCCACGGTAGTTATTATGTGTAATTGATTTATAAACAGGAAGATCGTGTATTTTTAACAGACACAGATCGCACAGCACCACAATTTATAAATTAAACAGCGTGAAATACCAAGCCTCGTGTTACGAGCGAAACGAATCACTTTAAGTAATGTGCCCATGGCAGTGCTAAAGCGGCCACACGAATGCTGCAACGGCAATTTTTACGTTGGCAGCTTCCTAATTGTGCAGCAATTATGCCATACCGCCTTGAACTTGATCAAATGTTTCCTGCTAAATTGCTATTAAATTAAATTATCATAAAGGATTAATGTTTCAATTGAGCACAATTAATCATATAACCCTCCTTTTGAAGACAACAAGCAAAGGGTATAAGGAACTGTTGAGATAAATGTTGTGTTCTGCAAAAATGTTTCGGATTAATGTTGTTTTACATATGCAATATTGAATAGACTAAATGAACGTTTCAGCCCAATTCGGCGACTGGGCTTTTGGCCCCATGCATGGCTTTGCGAGGATCGCTCGCTGGCACGTCGAGAAAATGCCGGAGCGGCTGCCGAGTGGAGATGTGGAAGCCATCTTTAGCCTTATGGACGACGACTTCACGCGTTCTATGTGGCACTTTCAGTACGTAACAAGAGTTGACTACAATTATTACTATTATGTATAAACAACGCAACGCACCCGCGGTTCTGCAAGGGCTGGGGTTGACCAAAAGCGGAGGACCGCTTGCTCTGGGTGGGCCTCCTGCTCTCTAGCCACCGTTTATATAATATATATATATATTTTATATTATTATGATAAATAGTTGAGTTCTGTGCAGGATATAGAAAAATGTAACGATAATTAAATTGGAAGATATAGTTTATTGACGGATAGAAATTACTTGCGGAATTTTAAATCTCTCAGACAATAACCCATGAATACACGATTTAATGAAACGGAATATCAAATATTAACGAAGGCCACCATATTAAAATTATTCTATACAATATAGTTTATTGATGTTAAGCCACAATCTAGAAGTTAAATAGCGGAAGTACATAAGTTATATGTGCGATAGGTTTAGACTCACGTATCGGCTGATACTCCGTGAGAAGGAGCTGCATTTCAACATTGGCGTGTACAACCCGAGTAAGGAGTTGACGTTCAGCTGCCAGTTGCTTCTTCATACCTACTTCAAGGTTCCAGACGTTCGCCGCTGCCAGATAACCGGACTACACGGCTGCATGTTTATTGATAAGGTGAGGATACTAAAAGTAATTACTTTTACTACTCTGACATAAGAAGTCAGAGGAATCAGTTTCTATATCCGTCTGTATAATTAAAAAAAAATATTCGGTGTTGGAAGGGCTTGACAGTGGCCGGGTGAGTGTCTTAACACTATCACAACCGTGGGCTATGCTGAAGCATATACTGACCCACTAATTTGGTGATACCACTGTGTTTCATTGAGTGACGACAACTCTTGAAATTATACCGCTCAAGTGGCTTAAAAAGCTGACGACACAATGAAAGCTCAGATGCTGCGATGATCTCTTACCACAGAAGATCTGTCTGCTTCACTGCCCAGTATATCATAACAAATACTATTATGTTATTGATTAAGCTCGGTAAATGTAATAAGCATGTGATGTATTAGCAGTTCCCAAAAAAAAAAATCATATTTTCGTATTAATATTATATGATGTGAGAAACTAGATTTAATTAAACTGCATGGAAAAACGTGTTTCGTTTCTAAGTTATTTATAATTTAATTTTTATGCAAAGTTCAGATGTATCGTGTTTTTGTTGCCAATACGTTTAGGGCAAAATAAAAAATTAGCTGAGAATTCGAAGTATGTGAGACGACGTTATTATTCTTAGTGTAATTTAAATCACTATTTGGGGAATTAGAAATTATTGAATTAAATAATTTCAGTCGGTTATTTGGGACCTTCCATTAACTATTTCACCCATGGGAGAGCCATGCTGAAGTATATGCTGACGCACTAATTGGGCCGGCTCATCCGAAGTGATACCACGGGTTCACAGAATACACAGCGTGAAACAGTGCCTGCGCTGTTTTGCAGAGTGAGCGAGGATATCGAAGGCCCTTAAAGAGTGCCGCTTAAGCTGGCCGGCGTATAAATCTAGCAACACAATCATTGCGCGGACTGTGGAGCAGTCTATTTGGAAATGCGTTAAATATATTTATTACTACGCATAGGCATAAATAGTTTAACCATTCCCTTTTAATATACAAATTGTATTCAATATGTGATTTTAATCTTTTCTTTTTTACAGGTGTTTAATAAGATTTATACATTAAAAGCTTTTTCTACTGCACATTAGTGGACCTTGCAGACATCATCCTACCTGGTACGCAACCTAGCGGGTCCAATTATGAACCCTCAGAAATCCATGGGCTGACTAAATCCTAAAAATTACTTTTACTTTACTTTACTCTCTATTTTTGTCATCATCGTTTCAGCTGTAAGACGTCCACTGCTGGACATAGGGGTCTCCCTGGACTTCCATGACTTCCTGTGTCTATTTTTTATTCGGATTAAAATGTCCTGCACCTCATTCTAAGCGTTCTTGAGTTTTAAATCGATACTAAACAGTGAAATTAACACGGCTTTCTTGTATATAATATATAGACTAACAGACCCAACAGACTTCTTTCTGTCAAAAGTTATGAGTTTGGTAATTTTTTTGTTTCTACCTATTTTATAGTCGAGGCAAAAAATTCTTCTGAACACAACCGCCACCCTGGTCATATGGCGGTGTGTGGGTTTCAGCTCGGGTGATCAAAGTATCTTCAAATCAAAGGTTCCGCGAACTTTGGCCACCTTTCTGAGCCAGCCGAGCCGGCCCAATTAGTGCGTTAGCATATGCTGCAGCGGCTCTCCCACGGCAGAAGTAGGATGTCATCCCTAATTGCCTGTAATTGAAGCAGAGTCGAGATGGAGTCATGTACCAGGACACGCGTGAAGTGGTGTCAATCAACGAGTGCACCTCTCGGATCTATCAAAACACGATGCAGGAGCACATTATCACCAATGTTGTCAGCGGACGGAAGATGAGAATACAAAAATACAACTTCCCAGATACAGGTTAGTACTGTTCTACTATGGCTGCGAAATCTATACAGAATGAAAACCTAAAATTTTTTCATACACGACGTCTTCTGAGACGTCGCATACATCACGGGGAATGTTCTGAGTTTCTCTTTGCTCAATACCTGCTGATTTTGTTGAAATTCCTCTTCTGCTTTCGTAACACCTCGAGATATGTCATTGCACAACGGAGAGTTTGTTTAGATATTTTTTGCCGCGCACCACCTATCTGTGGAATAGCTGCCTGCAGATGTATTTCTAAACCAATACGATCTTTAGAACAGATCGTACCTATCCCTATATGCCGGCAAAGCACCCGTGTCCCCGCAAGGCCTGGGCGTGTCCATGGACGTAGGAGCGCATTTTTGCCTAATTTAATTAAAAAATCTATCATCATTAAGTATCAATATAATTTATTGAAATTACACTTTGAAATTTTTTAAAGACGTTTATAAAATGAATACCATTTTTTATATACACGTCCTTGTTAACCGATTTCAATCCAGTTTTATTAATGTACAACAGACAGTTCATTTTTTATAGCTAATAAACATAGAGCTGTGGGATATTATAGGATATATATTATCATTGTGACATTTGTTGCAGTGATCTGGAATCCGTGGGCGGATGTGGCGAAGGAGATACCAGATCTTGGGGACGACGAATTCGGTAACATGGTCTGCGTAGAAGCGGGCCGCATTGCCGCACCGATCGTCTTGCTTCCTGGCACTGCATTTGAAGCCAGCCAGATATTACAGGTATTTATTTCTTTGAAGCAAGCCAGATGTTTCTTAGAATAGTTGGAATAATTAGAGGTGATAATACAGTGGGATCTCGATAACTCAAATGTCAAGGGAAAAGCTAAGAAAAATCGAGTTTATGAGTTTTCGATTTAGCAAGAATTTCGAGATACATAGGATTTATTTGCTAAAACTTTGACTTGTACAAGTAAGGCACCTCAATATTTTACTAACTACGATCAATGCCTCGTAGGGAAATAACATTTTGATCCACTTACAAAGTCTAATTAATTGGAGTATTTAGAGGTTTAGCGGAAGGAAATATAATTATTTTCGACTTAATGAGGATTTCGACTAATCGAGGTTCGAGTATTTAATCCACTTTAAATTTTTGATGTTTAAATTTTGTAATGCTCGTTTCAGGTGATGTAATAGAAGCGTTAAGCCACGTAAAGCCGTCCAATAAAGCGAAGTCAATTTCCATATGTTATGACAATATTATCGTTAAGGTGCCGCGTACCTATCAGTCCCGGCGGCGGTGTCTACAACTCTACAAGAGGAGTCATCGGGGCACGCGAGTTGTTCGTACTAGGCGCAACCAATAATCATCCTCAACAGCGATTTCATGGATAAATTAACAATTTTGTGAATGCACCTTTGTCCTTTTCTTGACTAAAAGTCAGTCACTTATTTTTATATTCATAGCTGATGCGACTCAGTCAGTTCTGTTTCTATTTTTATTCTGTGTGAAGCGAAGAAGTCCAAGCTTCAATTTTGATAAGCAATAAGAGACAATCTGGTAGGCAGGCAATGTATACGAAATACAATTTTTTCCTACAATCACAAAAGTATTACTTATAAGTCAATGAGCCTATATGGATATAGGATATGGATATAGGATAGATTTGCTTCAAAATAAGACGGAAACAGGAGATGTTAGAAGTGAAATATCCATCGTTAATTTATCCTTTACATTTGAAGTAAACAATGATAACATAGAATAATAATCTGTATAATATCATAGCCAGTGCATTTACTTCACACGCCTCATCAATATTAGGATAGTATCAATATTTGTATTTTAACTACTTAATAGTAGGATTTTAACATTTTAATTGAAACGGCTTAGGCACTAGAAAGTTAGTTTAAACCGTTCTCAGTTCGGAGAGGCGAGAATGAGTACGAATCTCGTATCATTTAAGTTACATTTGGAGTGTGGATTTTTGTTTGTTGATACTTATCTACATTCCAGGGAATGTAAATAACAATTTAATTGTACGCATATGTTACGGCTGTATGAAATTCTTGACATTCGATTCCTCCGTGATTCTGGTTATACATTTCACGCAATTTTTTGTCCACCCCCCCTGTGGTTGTTATTACTAGGTAGACATGTTTGTATACATCAGCAAAAGTACATTTCGAAAATGACCATACGATAGATAAATGATATCTTTAGACTAATATGACAAATACGATCTTGTTTATACCTATCTATACTTGGTAGATATAGTTATTAGTTTTATATGGCTATAATGGCGCTTCCCAAATTAATTTACAATGTGGCGCCCTATAAAATTTTGATTTATTTTGCGATCCCCTCCTCCCCCATAATAAAAACTACCCACTAAAACAAGAAAGCAAAGACATATTAATTATTATTATACTCGGTTATGGTTAGTGATAGGAAGAGAGCTAATAAGAAGGATGTCCTTGCTTTTCTGAGCATAATTTCTGAAATGGAGGCTTACATTCACTCACGACGCCACGGGGCACAGTTTGGGACGCCCTACGCTTTACTGGATTTCGTGCACTATAACTATTTGTAATATGTTTAACGAATGGTATATTGACGTAAAGCGACTTTGCTGATAGAATTCTCTGTTCTAATAATATTCTTTTACCGATGTTACTCGTTTGTTTAGAAAAATTCTAGTTTCCTTATCCCAATGTCGAGATTTTTGTATAATTGTTGAAGCCTTTAAGAATAGTGAGCTATTCTTTAAGGCTTCATTAGATTTTTTAAAATGACGTTAACTTTCCGGTTTCATTCCTATTTACTTGATAAGTTAAATTAAGACTTAAGAATTTCTCAGCACAAGTTTTCCGTCTGTGCACGTCAGCATTGATACTCAACCTCGTTAATGTTTTTATATGTATTTCGTTTGGTACTTTTGGAGGCTTTTAAAGTATACGATAATTTTAAGAATACGTACTTAGTTATGAAGTTCCTTGTTTAAAAATTCAATTTTAATATACATTTTTTCATGTATGAATGACAAATGATTAATAATAACCTATAATTACCATTTTATAATGGTCCATAATCTGATGTCAAACGATAGTTTGTCTTGGAACAATTTTTCATGGCTCTCTAAATTTAAAACAATGGTAGGTGTTTAAACGCGAATATCTATTACTATATTGGAGAATTGTGCTCTCATTTAATATTTTTAGTTTAAGAATTAGGTCAAGCATTCGTCTAGAATCTATTTGACTCGCCTACATTATTGTTTTACACTCGATGTATTCTTTTGACATATCTTTGAAATGAGTTAATAATTTTAAATATATAAAATAGTTACTTATTATCGGTGATTTGAATAATCGATTTAGAAACAAAGTGTACTTCCATAGGTGCAATAAAGTGATTACGACATCGGAGTTTGTTTTTTATTTTGAAACATTACCCTTATTCTTAAGATTTCTTAGTTACTCATAGGGTTTTCATAATAATGTCATACTAATAATATTCAATTTTCAGAATTTTGCAACAAATCTATATAAATGTATCTTTGGTGATAATTTACGCTAGTGAGTTTAATTTATTCAATATAATACAAGATAAACACCACTTGTTAACTTGTTACTAAGATGTAAATATTACTTATGGCGAGACATTACGGACACATACAATTACGAAATTATGTAATAACAGTTTCAAGTTAGTTAAATATAAACAGGAATATAAATAAAACGTTGTTTTCACTGATAAAAATTGTTGCATAACAAACTTAGATTATGTCAGGCTTATTTACAAGATAAGTTAATTTTTACAGATGCAGTTTGAAACATGAACCAAAATATAAATAAAAAATAAAAGCAACTATTTTGAATTTTATGAAGACAGTTTATATAAAAAGATTTAACGAAATTAACTTGAATGCTGCCAAAAATAATCAGTTTAAACGATTAACAGAAATTAAACGAACTAAATCTAAAAGCAAATCATGATTTTCCAAAAAAATTGCCGTTAAATTTCGTTGTCCTTTACGATTGGTGAGACTACTATATTTTATTTATGTTTAAGTTCTTATGTACCTACAAGCATTGAGCATATTAATAATATTACATATAGTATATTAATAAAATATATATTTGAAACTTGGATTTATTTGGTGATTCTGATTATTTTTATAATCTGTTCCGGAAATCAAAAACTCGTCTCGGTAGAATTTCGCGCCGGCTTTTCCCGCTGACATAGGTTTCTGCTAAACGACAGAATGAGAATGATACCACTTTCATGTAATTCATATAATTTGTACGTACAATATGAACTGCCGAGTTATATTTAGAAATCGTGTCTCAGGATATGCAGAAATGCCGCATTTTCAAATTAAGTTTGTTTGTGAATGCAAGCACTTGTTTGTTCAGCATCACAATGGGAGTCAAGTGAGTACACAGACATATTACTTCTCGAACAACAGAAATATTCTAGTTGTTCGAGATTATTTTTTTAAATTTTACTTCGAGATTTGTGAATTGTACATCAAGGGATCAACTATACATTTTAAGTGTCTCTATTCGTATATTATATAACTAATAAACCTATATCTGTGTGCTATAAATATAGATTATACAGCCTGATTTCTATTTTCCGAGGTAACGGTGAGTTGTAGCATAATTTGTAACGAATTTACACCAACCTCTACAAAGGGAAACCCCGTGTTTTCTTTTATGTCTAGAATAGACTATAGAATTTCTTAGGTGTTTTTTTTAGATAAGAACGAGTTGTAACCATTAATAAATATTTTTCATCCGAATTATGTTTTTCTATGCTAATGTATCGTTGTCTTAGTCATTTACTTAAAAAATATTTAAAATACAGTGTAAACTTCATGTAACGTCCCTCGATTTAACGACAAACTTCCGAAAGCGTCGAAATCAATTGGCTTTAGTAGGTGTAGCTTGTAGTATTTACATTTTTTGAGCTTTTTCATGGGTCTCCTATATAGTAAGAGAACAATCACCGACCATGGACAACCGCGACATAGTCCGTGCATTGGTTGTGTTGCCGACTTTTTACGCCACTTAAGCGTCATTTTTAAGGGCCCCCGATATCCTCACTCTCTCTACGAAACACAATACAAGTACCGTTTCACGCTGAGTATTCTATGAGCCCGTGGTATTATTTCGGACGATCCGGCTTAATTAGTGCGACAGCATGGCTCTCCCACGGGTAAAAACGTGTATTTACAAAGAGCATGTCATATATGTAATATTAATAATTATTATATGTAAATATATTTTTTTCCATTTTCAGGCTTATCATTTTGCTGGGATTATTAATTGGTCTTCTGTACAGTATACACATACTTGTGAAGGACTACCAGGCTGTCACTGCAGCTAGAGTTTTAAGACTGATTTTTAAACGTGACTTGAACTCAGTAAATCAATATGTAAGTTTTTTCTGTTACAGTATAGAACAAAACAATATTTTAAGAGTTTCGTATATTCTTCAGAAGAAATGTGCTTTGTATAGTAAGTAACTACAAAATGTAATATGTAAGTCGACGCAATTATCTGAACAATTATTAATTATAAAAATTCGAATTTTCCTTATTCCAAATTTATGGACGGGGTCAGTTAAGAAAATTTATGTTAAGTTTAAACTAATTAAAATTATTAATACTTAATATGTTGTAAATATCGACTTTAATGTTTAAACACCAAAATCATAATAAGAAATGTAAAATTTTGTAATGTTCTTCTAGAAAGCTCACGTGCGATGGGGAAAAATTTTACAATATGACAAAATTCAATGCACGCGATATATGTTTTGTGATCTTGGAGCAAGTGAAATCAGGACCCAGTTAAGAGATGATTTCATCTTCATGCTTACGTAAGAATTTTATTATAACATTTCGATACAACAACCTTATTTAGTCTTCGTAAATTTACTTATATTTCTTAACTTTGTAGGTAATAAGTAGACTACGCATCTACAAAAGAGGAAACATTTGTCTTTTTTGTTTTTTTATAGAATCGGTGGCAAATGAGCAGGAGGCTCTCCTAGGACAAGCGGTCCTTCGTCCATGGACACCCCTAGCCCTTGCAGAGCCGCGGGTGTATGTGTCATGTAAAGTTCTTGGTTTGATCAATCTAATGACACGTATTTACTATTGACAAAAGTAAAGTTATTCAATTAATAATGAAGCATAGGCTAAGGTCTAATATATATTTTAAATTATAGCGGACAACGGAGCAGGTGGGTCTCCTATATGATAAGAGAACACCGCCGCCCATGTTCAACCGCGCCATAGTCCATGCATTGGTTGTGTTGCCGGGTTTTCTTACGCCACTTAAGCGGCATTTTTAAGGGCCTTCGATATCCTCACTCACTCAGCGAAACACAGTAAATGTTTTATGCTGAAAATTCTGTATTGTTTATATATTAATAACAATATTTAATTATTGTAAAAATACCGTCAATTCAACCAACGCGTGGACTGTGGCGCGGTTATCCATGGCCAGCGGAGTTCTCTTATTTTGTTTTTATAGGAGACCCATCTGCTCCGTTGTCCGCTAAACCATAAAATAAAATAGCTAGCGATATCTATCTGTACTACATCAAATTAACTTGTAGGTTTTATCGTGTTTTATAATTTATTTGTACAATTTTGGCAGATTGGAGGCTAGACAAGAAGATGTGATAGCTCTCGATGTATTCAGAGAAGCGTATGCATATGGAAAATCATCTGTAAATATTATTGACTCTTGCAAAGCAAAATATTCAGCGTGTCCATTTAAGATTAATTTTTTGTACGCAGTCTTTCAAAATTTACTTAAAGCTGGATAAGTCTGAGTATTCTTAGTATGGCTAGACTATTATTAGTTTATATTAAAAAGTAATAATAATGGTATAATTACTCCGATAACGAATTTAACTTAGTTATAATTCTAATTAATGATTTAAGAAATTAATTATTCTCGTTAAATATTTCTTATAATTAAAATATACCAAATACTTTATTCATAGATTATTGTTAAATTGTATTTCTTTGTACATCTGGACTTCTTTTGTAAATAAAGCAATTCTTTGGAATAATAAAATTATACGTTAAAGCTGTGTAAAAATCTTTGAAATGTAAAGATAAAAGATGTAAGTCATGCTGTAAAACATATACCAAGAATTGCTAAGATAAGGAAATAAGGAATTTGATTATTGCAATTAATAAAACGATTCAGTCTTTATACATTTGAATGTTTTAATACTCGACAAATGGGTAATTGGGATATTCCTTCCAACCAACAGGGTTGATGACGCGAATATTTTTGTTGAAACCGCTTATCGTGGCAATTTCATTCTTTGTCAAACTGAAGTCAAACAAATCTATGTTCTGCGCAATTCGGTTTTTGTTCGTCGATTTTGGGATCGGGATTACTCCTCGGTCGATCTGAAAAAATAAAAACTTTTAAGCATTGTTAGGATTCACAATGTCTTATAACTATATAAAACATATTTAATACGCAGAAACGAAATAAAAAATGCGACATATTAATCATTCGATATATATAGTTCTAAGCTGTTAGTAATATTATTTCAGGCGTCAGATTTTGCTTCAACGACGCGCATTACCATTATTTTTTACAATCAATAATCTATTGTACCATTTTTAGCACATATGTGTTTTGATATTACATAAAAGACACCCAAATAAATGTCCGATTATATTTAATTTGAACTTGAAGCAATATGAAGGAATTAAATTAGTTTTTCAATATGTACCATAGATCAAAATCAACCAAATAATAAGTACCTATATGACAGAAGAATACAGAGATGGGATGGACATATAACACCTCAGATACTTACCAAGTAACGTAATACGATTTGGGAAGTGGTTTTTTTATATTTCTGTGCCATTTTCACCAACGACGGGTCATCGGCTCTTGGTGGTGGTGCAGAATCCCTATTCCTCGAAACAAGGAAACCAAATGGACTATAGCCCATAACCACTATGTTCTGGCTATGGAGGTAAGATATAAGATCTTCTTGAGTGAGGGTTGGGTTAACCTAAAAATATTAAATGAAATTCAAAAAATTTGTATATAAAAATAATTGTGTGTGTTTTTACTATAATCTTTTTTCATATCATTACATATTAATGAATTCACCTCGATTTCATTAACAGCGGGTGAGATAGTCGCAGTAGAGAGGAGACTAACAATTTGTGATCCGTTGAAATTAGACACTCCAATGGACCGCGTGAGACCAAGATTTTTTGCTTGTTCCATACCCTTCCACGTTTCTGCGATATCCACGTTGTCCGGGGAACCATCGGCCTAGAGGAATAAAATGTAATTGATAAAAACTCATGTTTTAGATAAATAAATCAGATACGTTCATTACAAAGAAAGAAGATCTATTATGCGGACGCACTAATGGGCTCATTCGAAGTGATATCAAGGGATCACAGAATACTCAGCGTGAAATAGTAGTTTTACTTGAAACAGTGCTTCTACTGTGTGGTGTGTGGTGAATGAGGATATCGGAGGCGGTTATACCCGCTCAAATAGCGTAAAAAGCCGGTAACATAAGAATAGGTAATTACTTATGTATGGTGAGAGTTTAAAACGGCAATGATCCGATGTGATTCAAATTAAAGTTAATACAAAAATCTCTATTCGATTCAAGAGATGCACACTTTTTCCATTCTTAATGATGATTACTTCAAAGAATGGACATACATTTCTAAAAATCCAATCAGAATAAAAACTTTACATAGCTAAGGTTGGAATTCACTGTCACATCTACATTTTATAAGTACAGTCATGGTAAATGCGATATTCCGAGTCAAAGTCTAAAAAACTCAATTCAATAGAACTTATTACAAGCAGACTTGAATCGCCAACGGGGTGATTCAATACCTGTTCCGAACCCACGCCTCTCCGAAGAAAGAACAGACAAAACCTTTTCGTTCTATGTTCTCATAATGCTTAAGCTTATTCTTTAGCTTAAGAGTGTTGCTTTAAGATTATATATTTATATAATTATGAATAATGTCAAGAAATAAAAATTCAACGCGGCGCTTTAACAAGCTGTATACTCGAATATCGTTTGGCAGAGCGACACATGACTATGCATCATTATTTTATAAATAATACAGTTATTTAAAAATATGCTTCATTCCTAAAATTATTCTTTATAAATGATTTTAATTTTTACAAATGAAAGATTCATTACCGTGTCAGGGAGTTTATTGTAGACTCAAACACAAATACCTAAAAAGGAGCCATTAGATTATTGCAATCTAAAATTTGGAATGCTTTTTAAAATGTATTATTTAAAAAATATTATTAAAAATATTACAATCTATAGGTATTATCAATATCACCCGTGAGAGAGCCATGTTGAAGCATATGCTGACGCACTAGTTGGGCCGACTCGTCCGAAGTGATACATCGGAATCACAGAATACTCATCGTGAAACGGTACTTGTACTGTGTTTCGCTGAGTGACTGAGGATATCGGAGGTAAAAAGCCGGCAGCACAACCTTACTTAGGGACAACTCTTTTAAACTGAATCTGAGGGGGATTTGCTGTTGATAATGCAACCTTAACTCGATTTTATACTTTCCATTTTCTATTTCCATTCATCATTTTAGCGATATCTATTATTCATTTACTATTTCTTCACCAAACAGGGTCAAACAATCCCCTTGGAATTAACAGAAACTTAGATAAAATTCCTTTCCATCCTTATTTTACATTTAAGGACTTAATTGGATTTATAATTATATTATTTATTTTAATTACACTTGTTTTAACAAACCCCTTTATATTAGGAGACCCTGATAACTTTATTCCTGCTAATCCTTTAGTAACCCCAATTCATATCCAACCAGAATGATATTTTCTTTTTGCATACGCTATTCTTCGCTCAATCCCTAATAAATTAGGAGGAGTTATAGCGTTAATATTATCAATTCTAATTTTAATTATCCTTCCTTTTACTTTTAATAAAAAAATCTTAGGTAACCAATTTTACCCATTAAATCAAATTATTTTTTGAGGCATAATTTCAACCGTTATTCTCCTAACTTGAATTGGGGCTCGCCCAGTTGATACGCCATTTATTTTTATTGGTCAAATTTTAACAATTATTTATTTTTCTTATTATATTATTAACCCTATTATTAGAAACCTTTGAGATAAAATAATTTTTTAATTCCTAATTAATGAGCTTGTAAAAGCA
>DWCF01001333.1:0-31599 GCA_018230265.1 Delias oraia | reverse complement strand
TCGTCCGAAGTGATACCACGGGCTCACAGAATACTCAGCGTGAAACGGTACTTGTACTGTGTTTCGCAGAGTGAGTGCGGATATCGGAGGGCCTTAAAATTACCGCTATAGCCGGTTAAGCCGGTTGTGTTACCGGCACACCACAAATTTAAGGACTGTGGCGCGGTTGTTCATGGGCGGCGGTGTTCTCTTACCATATAGGAGACCAATTATTACACCATAAAAATATATTTATATAACCTACACAAAAAATATATAAATGTTATGATATATTTTTATTATTTTTTGAATTAGGTTTTCATTGCAAAGTGTTCACCACTAGTCAAATCGATAATTGTTACTGTATTAAGTATCGGTACGTTGAATCTCGAGTCTTGACAAAATCATTATTTATCCCAAGAAGGACTGACACTCGAACATATTCGCTTTTCGTTTGACATACATATTAATAAATTTACTCATACTTAATAGGTAAATTATCGTTACTCGATTGTTATCGATTGCTTACACCTGTTAATACTCAGCGCTTGAAATATTGATAAATAGAAAACCTTAATACAACAAAACATTAAACTACATAATAGGCCCGAAGAGAGCCGCCAATAGCCATCAAAGCGTCGTTACCGCATGTGCGACGAAGCAACGAAGCAAGCAACGAGGTGAGCGTGCATGACAGATTCAGTATTTCAGATTCAAGAAACCGAAAGTTTCCTTGGACACTACGTTATTTTGTTGATCATATTTTTGACAATAATTTATTATAGATAAATATTAATGACTGCTTCGGCAATATTATTATTTTATGTTATTTGTAAAGGATATTTCGTACTGTTGCATCTATAATACTTACATAAAGTGATTTAATATTGAAATTGCCTTTCTTATTTTTATAAGTTGTTCATCCGCGTCTCCTTGAAATATGGAGGCTGGGTCTACCGAATTTGTACATTGTTGTATTACTAGATTGCATACTTCTCTTAATAGCGCTAAAAGGTAATGTTAATGTTAATTTCTAAATAAATGTAACGATCAAACCTTTTTAAGTTTGACTCGTAAAAGCTAAGGAAGCTGTTGAAGACTACAACGGTATTGATGTAATCTGTTTTTATATTTATCGAAATATATTGTTTAATTATCATAATATACTTACGTATGAGTTTTTCCACATTACAATAGTATCTGGAATTGCCCCACAGAAGACCTATACAATGAAACATGGGCCTTATTAAAAACTTCGATTCTGAAAAATCCGTGCCTTCAAAATTTTCAAATTGTAAGAGTAATGGCTTTTGAAACACGTAAATATCACGGCACTCCACGATCGCTGAAATAAAGATGATACATTACATAGATTACAAATGCTTTTTCTATTCTATACCGAGCAATGGAGCAGGTGGGTCTAAAATATCACCGAATTCACGGGCCTCCGATATCCTCACTCACGGAGCGTAACACAGAACAAGTAGGTACTGGGGTACATGCTACCATGCTAATACTATGTTAGCACAATTAGTGCGTCAATATATGATTCAGCATGGTTCTGTCATCTTTTACCACGCTACGAGATTGTCCGCAATTGAATCAATGGCTATTATATAAATTGTTAGTTTTGATAATTGTATTAATAATGTGTAATAATTTTGTCTCTGTTTTAAAATAGATTGAACCCCATGCAGTTTGCATTAGGGGAGTAGATTTACATAAATGTGTAGATAAATGACACGTTACCTGCTACAATATTGGTAAGCATAGTTTTAAAGCAGCTCAAGTAAACACTTCGAGTAGCCTCTAAATAGTTCGCCATACGTTTGACGCGGGGGTCTCTCAACTGAGAGTATATTCCTTCTAGGTTACGCAGACGATTGGCGTAGAATTCTATGTCGGCACTAGGCAACGGGAATTTAGTACGTTTGAAAGCTGAAAAAAAATATGAAGCCATAACATAATTTAAAATTTTATAATAATAAAAAATTGTTGAAGCCGTTGTTGTTAATTTTTATTTTATTAAGTGAAAAATAAAATTAATTTTAATGATGCAATTCATTTATTCGTCATTGATTGAGGTTAAAATGTATATCTTTAACTTTATAAAAATACTATTATGCACCTAATAAATACTGTGTATATTTCTGTAATTATTCTTTTAAGCCCATACAAATGTTGCCTGGAATAAATCGCTTTCAGCGATAAGGCCTTCCATTGAATTTCCATCTATTTTTTCAACCTATGAATATTTTTGTTTTGTGTGCAATAAAGTCTTTGTTATTATTATTATGACACAAAGGATATGTATGAAAATATAAAATATACCAATATAAGAATCTTCTTTAAGCAAGTCATGCGCTTGCTGAGCCCATTTTATTATTGCACCTTCAATATTTGTTTTAAGATATAGGTCCACGTCCTCATAGTCACTGAAAATATATATTGAGGATTTATCCTCAGTTCTTATAACATTATTTAAAAAAATATTTCTCGATGTCGTAAATAGAGTATGCATAGTATGCTTCTGTTATGTCTATAGATCTAATCTTTTGGTAACTATTCGTCTTGTCAGATCGTCTTGGTTGAACAACCAATGAGCAGCAAATAGGTACTTACAAAAATTTTCTTTATAAAATGTCAAATTTTACGCGTATAACGCTATTTAATATGCTTATTAATTGAATGATTTTGGTCTACATGAATATTCTAAAGGAGAAAATTTATTACCTTTCTCTAAGCCTCGCTTCTGCATGGTAAATCGTCTCAACTCCATCAGGCATCGGCAGCATCACCTGACTGTTCATCTCTCCTTTTAACTAGAATTAGAACAACAGGAAAGTTTAATATTCTGCTTTTTTGTTTTTATTTAAAGGGTGATTCTTTAAAATAATATGTTTTATAGTAATACCGATATTTAGAACCTACACATAGTTGACTAAATTGATAATTCACATAATTTTTATGAGATTAGATTAGAACATAGCACGCAATTTCTATGCTAGCGAGAGAATTTTGCGACAGTTAAAATGTTATAAGATCACATCTTTTCAAACCAATCTCTACTCCGAGTTTTAAAATATTTCATCCGAATTCAATATATATACAGTGGCAAACGATCATGAGGCTCACCTAAGGGAGGCGGTATTTTGTAGCTTTATTATCCTAGCCCGCAATAAACTCCATTGTCGACATCACGCATACCGAACTTGGTAAAAATACTTTACAAATTAAAAAAATACAACAAAGTTACGCTGCAGAGAAAGACGTTAAACAAGAATAACAGACTATACGCAATAGCGTTCAAATACGATTATTTTTTATGTACATAACTGCTTACTTTAGTCTGAAATAGGCATTTTCTTTTTTTAATTCAGATTTTTCTTCTCTCCACTTAACCATAACTCTGTATAATGCCATAAAAAGCACAGACCATTCAATGTCGTTTCATAGAGCTCACACTGTGCTTACAAAAAATATATAACTGAAAGATAAAACAAACCTGATGCATTAAATTGCGTAGTTCATTGACATGCCTTTTCATATCGTTTTTCACTATCTTGGGCCACCCTCTTTGGTTTTCAGGATTGCATAAAAGAGGACCAATAACCTCATCAGCCATCACAGATATGTCCATTAGCACATTGCCTGATAATTCGCCAACTGTCATACCCTGTAATGAACGTAAATTAATATCGACATCTGATGTACGTATAATTAAACGAGTCCGTTGAGAGATTTCATGAATAAAACTATACGTTAGAAGTGCCTAGAAATACTAAGTAATTTAATTTTAATAAAGCTTAAATACAAGACTCGGATACAAGACTCAAAAACAATCAGTGGGTACTTACAACTAAATAAGGTTTAAACTACTTATATTAACTAGATAGGTACATACAATACCTATATATGAGTTCAGCATATAAATCAAGTTAAGCTTTTATAAATATACTTTTTTATTTTTCAAAAGAATTCCAATGTTTCAAAAAGTTACCTTTCTATAATTAGCGGAGGTTATTTTATCGTCCACATTCCTTAAGAAATATATCATCTTTCCCCTAGTTATAGGGGGAAAATTAGTTGCACAAGTGAGAAGACCAGCTGTGTTTATGCGAAAAACTATTATATCGAATTTGGGCATATCAAAATACCTGAACAATACATGCTGAAAATAAACTAAATCGTTAAACTGTGTCCTATGCCAACAAGCAATGCGTAACGTCCTATCTAAGTTTATGAACCATTTCGAAAGTTGTGTTTTAAAATAAAATTCAGTCAAAATTCCCTAAAAAGTAACATATAATTTGTATAATATAATAAATGAGAATACTGTGAATAAAACGACACAGCTTTTAGCAGTCGCGGGCAAGACTTACATTTTATGTGGTCATAACAGATTTAGCGAGGCGACCTAAAGACGGATTTTCTATTAAAAAAACAATTAATACTGTCAAGTTTTAAGTATGTCTACCGTACATCTACTATGTCTACCGCTGACTTTGTATGAAAATCGGTAAGCCCATACAGAAATAGCCAATTTACATAATATCAATATATAATATATACGTAATATAATAATATAGCATAGGTATATTTTATTCTGATGTAGGAGCTATATTGTTCTAAAGATTGACTAAAATCCATTTAGTAGTTTTAGCGTGAAAGAGTAACAAAGATCGATCCATCCATACTTACAAATTTTTGCAATTATAATATTAGTAGGATTATATTTACCCTCTCTTCTCCAGTAATAAATTTATTCCATTTTTCAACTTTAAGTTTAAGAGACTTGAGAATATATTCAGACATAAATTCTAGTCGTATGTCAACATCTTCTTTCTGTAATTAAACACAAAAAAAATCATAAAACTTGAAAGATCGAGAGTAATGGACCTATATAAAATTAAAGGTCTTTTCATCAATTTCACTGATACAATTTGAAATATGAGAGCATACTAAATACATAGTTATAATTAAAAACCAATCAGACGTAGGAAACTTTATGTTCTGCTGGCTTGAAAAGGCAGGAAATTATAATGTCCTAAAAAGACTTTATTAAAAATTATAAAAAGTAATAAAAAAAATAATTATTGTTTAAAAATAATTATAAATTTATTATTAAAAATTATTGTTTAAAATAAACTAACTATGCAACGTCTTTTCGCCCGACATATCTCAGTGCCTTAAGACGAAGATCTGTACCAGTTATGACTTAGGTACTGCGCGGAAACGTTGTTTCTCACCATCGGCCTCATCTCAAAGCTCAGGGTCGCTCAGCGAGCTATGGAAAGGGCTATGGTCGGAGTATCGCTACGTGATCGAATCAGAAATGAGGAGATCCGTGGACGAACTAAAGGCACCGACATAGCTCGCCGAATTGGCAATCTTAAGTGGCAATGGGTAGGCAATATTGCACATAAACCAGATGGCCGATGGGGTCGAAAAGTGTTAGAGTGGAAACCATGGCCCAGCGAGCGTAGCGTAGGATGTACACCAACAAGGTGGACAGACGACCTTGTAAATGTCGCCGGAAGACGCTGGATGCAGGTTGCCTCCGACAGATATGCATGGAGGTCCGAAAGGGAGGCCTATGTCCAGCAGTGGACGTCCTACCGCTGAAATGATAATGATAATTATGAAAAATACTTTTACTTACTTCACCCATGGTTTCCTTTAATCTTTATCTGCTTTGACACTATAATTATTTTTTAATTCTTAGTTTAATTTCATTTTCGACATCTAAATAAAAATATTGATATTGCAATCGTTATTATGTAATAACTATACCAAGGAAATCATATGATAAACAAAAAAAATGTTGTCATAGCAACTGTTTTCGAAATTCAATTTTTTTTATCCTAAAAGGCTTTAAACTAAATAATGTCTTAATTGCATGCAATGCAAAAAATATAATTAGATATAATAAAAAGCTCTGTATCCGATGAATATTTTTATATTACGTTATTAATTTAAAAATAAAAATGTGGTACTAGATTTTGTAAATTTCAAGCACAAAACAAGACTTTTTTCATAGTATAGCGGACAATGAAGTAGGTGGTTCTCCTATATGGTAAGAGAAGTCGCCCACGAACAACCACATCACAGTCCGCACATTGGTGGTGTTGCCGGCTAAGATATTTTGAAATAATATAAAAGCAATTTTCAGTAATTAATTTCATAAGACATTTGAAATAAATGACAATGTAAAAATTACATTAATTAATTACATTTGAGTCTGTGTCAAGACTCTGTAATTTGTGGTGACAATTGACAATTGGTAGTAAACATATTCGCGCGAAAACTGTTGTGTGGATTTATCAGTTTACTTTTAAGTTTTACTTATTATTAATTTAACGTCTAATTCACATAAGTATTCGTTTAAAAAAATGGAAGGCTTTGACGATCCCGGTGTATTTTTTTCGGATAATTTCGGTGTCGAAGAAGGAGAGTCCCAAGATCAAATTAACCTACAAGCTGTAAAAAAGAAATTCAAGGAGTTCATTAGACAGTTTCATACAGGAAACTTTAACTATAAATACAGGTAATCCTTTACTTAAAAGATGAGAAGCCAACACAAGATCACAGTTGATTTTTAAATATTTTTAATTTTTATTTAGAGATGCTTTGAAGCGAAATTATAATCTCTGTCAATATTGGGTGGAAATGAATATTGAAGACTTATCTAGTTTTGATGAAGTGCTAGCTGAAAAATTGTATAAAAAACCAACAGAACATTTACCTATACTTGAAGAGGCAGCAAAAGAGGTATTCTGTTTTATAACTAATTTCAGTTCTCTAATTTAAAATATCCTAAGCAAGTATTTTCACTGTTGTCCTTTACTTTAAGCATCATTGCTTGCTCTTTTTCTGTTAATTTATCAGCATAACATTTAACTATAAATTCATTCATATTTAATATAAACAAAATCACTATAAATACTATTTAATATCATGATATTTATTGTAGTATGTCTTGAAAAATGTTTTTAGCTAGCTGATGAATTAACTGCACCCAGACCAGAAGGAGAAGAAAAAGTAGAAGACATCCAAGTATTACTTTCATCAGATGCACATCCATCTAATTTAAGAGAATTAAAGGTGATTTTTTTAATATGTCAATTATTTTGTTATCAGTATTAGAGTAGCTTTTTAAAAAGTCATTCTATGTTTTCAGTCAGAAACAGTATCGAAATTGGTGAAAATACCTGGCATAGTGATATCTGCTTCTGCAATCAAAGCTAAAGCTACAAAAATATCAATACAATGTAGATCTTGCCGTAACATTATACCTAATTTAGCTGTAAAACCTGGGCTTGAAGGTTATGTTATGCCTAGAAAATGCAACACGTATGTAGATTTGTCTATTGTGGTTAGTTAGTTTAGTGTTAGATTTGAAGGTTTTCTTATATATCAGAATTTATTATCTTTCAGAGAGCAAGCTGGTCGGCCAAAATGTCCTTTAGATCCTTATTTTATTGTCCCAGATAAATGCAAATGCATTGACTACCAGGTATTATTTTTCTTTAACAATATGTACTTTATAATTGCTTATTATACATGGTAGTAATATAATATTATAATAATAATATCACATAGTCCATATAAATCACAATATTTATCAGTATGAAAAGTATGCTCTTTTATTTATTCCTTATATATTTAGGTGTTAAAACTCCAAGAAGCCCCAGAAAATATACCACAAGGAGAGATGCCACGTCACCTGACCGTTTACTGTGACCGAATGCTGTGTGAAAGAGTAGCGCCGGGAGCACGCGTCACTGTTCTTGGTATTTATTCTATCAAGAAAATTTCTAAAGTTGGGGTATGTATTGTTATTTCATCAATATAATAAATACATTTCTGAGTATTTTTCAAATATAATGTGTACTTCTCTTTATTAGTAAAATATACGTAAAATAGAAATAAATGAAAACCATGAAATTTTACAGAGAGGAGATCGCGATAGAGGGTCTGTTGGCGTTCGATCATCATACTTACGAGCAGTTGGTCTATCAGCTGAAGAAGGGGTCACAGGAGGCCTCAGTCCTTTCACTCCTGATGAAGAAGAACAGTTTCGTACACTAGCTGCATCGCCAGATATTTATAAAAGGATTGCAGCCTCTATAGCGCCAAGTGTTTTTGGTGCCGTGGATATGAAGAAGGCTATCGCGTCTTTACTATTTGGAGGTATGTATATACAAATGCTTATTTAATTTATTAGCCGAGGATATTTCAAACATAGTGTAGTAATAAATATAAATTTTAATTCTATCTCAAATATGAATTATATTAAAAGTTATTCATCTTTAAGTTAAAACTAAAACAACATAATACAAATTTAATCTTTAAAAGATGTAGTTGCAGTCTAATTTTTGCAGCATAAGTTAATTCTTTATTATATACATATATATGTAATTATATATTTAACACAATTTCATGTCTATGACTATACTAATAGTAAGGTCCAGAAAATGATCGTGTAGTCGAAGCACCCCAGTCCGCAAGCAGTAGCCTATTGTTGCTACATCTTGATCTTGATGGTCCGGTTAGTTCCGTACGCAACAAAAGACTCCGTTTTGTTTTTTTTTAAAGGTCTATCTGCTGCCGGCCATACGGCCTTCACAGCTGAACACTGTCTTTTTGGGCGCCATGAATTTTATTTTTTAGCGACTAACGCAAGGGCGTCTCCTGTGAGACACGATCCTAGGCTTTAGCCGTTGGGGATCATAAGCCGCCTGAGCAGCGGCCGATAGCTCACCGGGGTGAGCCGTGCGACATAGCTAGGTCCTAGCCTTTGTTGCGGTTGTTATTACGGTCCCTACACAGACCCCTACGATCTGAGTTTATGTTATTATCAGGAGACTATCAGCTTATTGTTATAGGATCGTGTAATACATTCTTGGGTGTCCGTATATTATGCGTTGTATATGGCTGGCGGTGATCTTATATAGCTGTTGGTCGCGTTGATGTATGCAGCTAGTCGACTGGAAGACGAATGCAGGCATTCACGGAGCGTAGGCGCGTGAACGCGTGATGTTCATTAACGTCGAATAGTTGATTTGTTTGCTAGACATCTAAAAAAAATTATTGTAAATTTATATATTCACAATAAAGATTGTTTCTTACCCAGGATCCCGTAAAAGATTACCAGATGGTTTGACTCGCCGTGGGGACATTAACATATTGCTTCTTGGTGACCCTGGAACAGCCAAATCGCAGCTTCTTAAGTTTGTTGAGAAGGTGGCTCCCATTGGAGTGTACACTTCAGGCAAGGGATCCAGTGCTGCTGGTCTTACTGCTTCTGTCATACGAGATCCGGGGAGTGTGAGAATTTTTGTTTATTCTTTAAAAACTGTAGTCAACAGAATGTGACTTAATATACTTTGTGTTTTGGGTCTTTTCCATCATATGTCTTAACTTTAAGTTCACACTGCCTGAACCTTAAGTTCGACTATTAGTCTGGCAGAAACTCCAGTCGGGGTCTCAGAAAGGCCAAAGTTCGTGGAAGCAAAGATACTTTGGTCACCCGAACTGAAGCCCACATACCGACATATCACCAGGGTGAAGGTTGTGTTCAGGAGAATTTTTGCTCCGACTATAAAATAGATGGAAACAAAAAACTGCCACACTCATAATTTTTGTTGACAGAATGAAATCTGTTGGGTCTTCTAGTGCTTTATAAAAACAATGACTAAATGTTTTCCTAGATTTTTATTTTGAATCTACTACTGAACAAATAATTTCGTATTGTATATGTATATGATGTCTGTATGTTTGTTTAGCGCAATTTTGTAATGGAAGGAGGCGCAATGGTTCTCGCAGACGGCGGCGTCGTTTGTATCGACGAGTTCGACAAGATGAGAGAGGACGACCGGGTAGCCATTCACGAGGCCATGGAGCAGCAGACTATTTCCATTGCCAAGGTTACTTCTTCCTCAAAGCATCATAACTTTTCTTTTATAGAGAACTGTTTATGTTTCCTTTCAACTTGATTCAATAACGCCCTCGGCGATACAATATTAAAAAGTTTGAGTTTAATACGACTTTAAAACAAATAAAGATATAAAACGTTTCACAGGCGGGTATAACAACAACGTTAAACTCCCGGTGTTCCGTGCTAGCCGCCGCGAACTCAGTATTCGGCCGTTGGGACGACACTAAGGCAGATGATAACATCGATTTCATGCCCACGATCCTTTCTCGGTTCGATATGATATTCATTGTAAAGGACGAACACGACTCGAATAGAGATATTGTAAGTGGCTTTCTTCAATCACTTTCTGTCTTTCACAATAACTAAATCTGAATCAGCTACTTAAAACATTATTTTAAAATATACATATTTTTTAAACTAATTAGTTTGTAAATACCCAAAATAAGTTGCGTAGCTTTATAGCTTTATTTTACTCACCTTACACTTAAATTTTTCAAACGCTAACCATTGCAGACCCTAGCGAAGCACATAATATCAGTCCACATGGGTGGAAACGCAGCGGAGCGAGAGGGAGCAGAGGGTGACTTGCCGTTAGCGTTGTTGCGGCGGTACTCGGCTTACTGTCGCGCGCGTTGTGGCCCACGTCTGTCTGAGACGGCAGCGCAAAGACTCGCCGCCCGATACGTTCTCATGCGTTCTGGAGCCTCAATGCAGGAGCGCCAAGCTGATAAACGACTCTCTATACCCATCACTGTGCGGTAGGCGACAGTTTAGATATAATAGTCTTACATAATTTCTAGTTGTATTTACAGCTAGATTACTGTCAAATTTAAACTTGGAATTCATTTATTTGTAGGACTGAATAAGAGGCTTGGGGCCCAGTTGCTAATTATGCTTGGCGAATTCCCAACTTCACTGTTCGTGTATGCCGCTTGTGTGGTGTAAAAAGCTGGCAACACAAACAATGCGCGGACTGTGGCGCGATTATCCATGAGCGGCGGTGTTCTCTTACCATATAAGAGACCTGCTCCGTTGTCCGCTATACTATAAAAAAAATATTTACTTAAGATACTGAGAACGTGCTTCACTAGCCGTTGTGTCATGAGCTTTCAGCCGATTTATTTCATTGATATGGAGATAAGGATTTCATTGCAATGACTCTAAGTATATTAGGTGCTTTTTACTTTTATCTACTTTTGTTTTATGATATAATATTCCCCTTACAGGCAGCTAGAAGCTATAGTGCGAATATCAGAGTCCTTGGCAAAAATGCAACTTCAGCCGTTTGCTACAGAATCTCACGTCACCGAGGCACTACGCCTGTTTCAAGTGTCCACATTAGACGCGGCTATGACCGGTAGTCTGTCAGGTAGGTTTTTCATCTTATAAAACATAAAGCATTAGTTATATCTTTTCTGGTACTTTTTTGTGTTATTAACTAACATATGAATGTTTGTGGACATAAGCCAATCAATTAATATCTAATGTTATCTAGTGTTTCCAGATATGTTTAGTGTAAAAATTAGTTTTCTTGTGAGGCTTTATTTTGAATTTGTTCACATAAATATTAATACTTTTCAGGGGCAGAAGGCTTTACCACCGAAGAAGATCACGAGATGCTTTCTCGAATTGAGAAACAATTAAAACGTCGTTTTGCAGTGGGTTCTCAAGTATCCGAACAAACCATTATACAAGATTTCCTCAAACAGAAATATCCAGAACGAGCTATACTTAAAGTTGTTCATACAATGATCAGGCGCGGAGAATTACAACATCGCTTACAAAGAAAAATGCTATACCGGTTATCCTAATATATATTTACAATTTCAACTGCTTAAAAGTTTTTCAATTATTTCTTGAGTGATTTTTGTAACGTGATATTGAATGGATTTTAACTTTCTTTTAGTACTTTTTAACGATTTAATTCTATTCATATATGTTACAAAATTAAAAAGGTATTTTTATAAAAATACTTTTATTAAGAGAAACTCAAATGCTACAATTCAAGGTCAGCACTATCACATTAAATTACTTGAATTAAACGACAAAAACTAAAGTAAGCTAAGCAAGTTTAAATATTTCCGAGTTACAAATGAATAGGGGAATGACTATAAGTATGTGCTTATTATTTGTGCCATTCATTGTTAAAATATATATTAAAACGAAGCCATGGCATTTAAGAGCTTTCTATATTGATAATCTTCAAGCAGTAGAAATTGCCTGTATTTTGAATGGGTACTCCGGATGATTTTCCACTCCTTTCCAAAACAAGAAGTTAAAAATACGACCACTTTCACCTTTATCGAGATTTTTCAAGCTATTTATCTCTTCTGGGGCTAATTCAAAGTCATATATATCCGAATTCTCCTACAAAACAATATATGTTTGTAAGATGTTTTTTGTGTAAAAACGATATACGGCTTCTTTATTAAAATTTATTTAGATTTTTTCTTGAACTTTTAGTTTGTTACCTTAATTCTGTTTTCGCTAGTACTTTTAGGTATTACAACTATTTTCTGTTGGACTAAAAACCTCAATAACACCTGCGCCGGCGTCTTTTTATACTTTACTGAAATCTTTTTCACTTCTGACATCCCAAGTAGGTCAGGAAACTTGTCGGGGCTGTATGAAATAAAAAAGAAATAATTTAAGGTTTAAACCGACCTGTATCTAGAAGAAGCCTAACCATTATTGGCGCATGTTACCTGTAATTATACTTGTTAACAAAATGATCCTTCGCACCGGGGCTGCCCAGTGGTGCATACGCGGTCACCACAATATCGTTTTCTTCACAAAATTTTCTTAATGGTATTTGTTGAAAGTATGTGTGTAACTCCACTTGAAGAACTTGCGGTTTAAAATTAGCTTTGTTTATAATCTTTGCTATTTGGAGTTCATTAAAATTGGACAAACCTAAGTTCCTTACGAGACCGGCTCTCTGACATTCTTCCATTACCTGGAATTTATATTTTTACGTAACTGGCGGACTATTTTATAAGTTATCAAAAAGATTTTGAAACTCACCTTCCAAGTTGTAATATGGTCAGTCTCAACATCCAACTCATACTTTCCCGACTTATTAACAATAGGCGTCAGTGTTTCCGGGTCACAATGGAATGCAAACGGTACATGTATCAGATATAGGTCCACGTAGTCTAACTGCAAACGGCATAATTGAAGTTCTAGGAATTTTTTCACGTCCGATGCTCTATTACCAACGTGGGGCAACTGAAAATTATATCTTCTCTTGAATATTTCATTCATTCAAATTTATTATATTTAAATTGAATTTGTTGCGGTGTTTTTGCCAGCTACTGATGGAGAATATGTATTCAAAAAAAATTAAGTAAGAATATCTATATGATTAAAATTAAACACTTATACATATACCTTAGTCGTAATAAATATATCTTTTCTTATTCCTTTTCCGTCTTTAATCCATTTTTGTATAGCGGTTCCGATAGCCTCTTCATTATTGTAATTAAATGCAGTATCAATGTGGCGATATCCTAGATCTAACGCCTTGTAAACTATTGATTCAATAGTATCTGGTGAAGCCTAAAATCAAGTCAAACATGTGAGACGAACCAATCAACAATGGAGATAAAATAATCAAAATGTATTTTTATAACTTACCTGCCAAGTACCTAATCCCAAAGTGGGCATCAAATCGTTAGTCTGTGATAGTTTTGCGTATTTCATATTTCCAAAGAATTTACGGTATTCCCGAGTGGTTTTAGATTGCACTATTGATGATTTGGATTTACCAAATTCTTTTACTGCCACACAAAACAAGCCTCTGTTTAAGAATAATCTGACGGGCATCAATATTGGCAAATTTCCAGAGAATTTTTGGCGTTCGCCAATGTTAAAATTTGGAAAAACTGTAAGTATCTTTTTAACTAACTTAATGGACTAAAAAACTGGACTTCTAACTACCTAAATAGTAAAACTCGACTTCTAACTCACTACTCACTTACGCTGTATGTGAGAATTATTATTGATTTTTACCTCTTAAGAATGGAAGTATCTATCAGTTCAAAACACCCGGGTTAGCTAACAGAATATTAGAAGCATAGATGTTATGTTGAGCTAAATTATTTTTATCTTTAATAGAATAATATGATAACTAAAATTACTTTTGAACTATCGTAATACAGTATAATTTGTGGCACCTGAATATTTTTTTAAAATTTATTATTTAATAAATCATAAAGAAGATTGTTTATATACAGTAATATTTACATGTTTTTAATTTATATACAAAATGTGGTACTAAAATGATTAACGGCTGCAGTCTGTGACAATTTTTTGAATTTGCTGTGATGAACTATCTCTATAGGTACTAACTACACTTTGTCAAAAACAAATATGATGGCAACTGTCACATATTAATAAATGTTTAAGATTTAGTTATTTTATTATTTGATATTGAATATTAAATTGCGAGGTTAACAGTATATTAATACAGTTTTAAATGTACCGATTTTCTATCATATTTCTGTAGTAACATTATAAAAAGGATAATGGGGGTGAGTACACAGTTTGTTTATTTTTTTTTTACAATTTAAAAGCGTTAAGTTTTTGACAATGTTGACTTAAAATATACTACATTATTTATCAGATACTAATTTAATTAAGCTATGATATATATATATACAATTACAGAAGAAAACAGCATCATCAGTGCATAAAAACAAAGAGAAGCGTCAGGCGCGCAAATTGGAGCAGCGTCGTATCGCCGATGGCATGACCCATGTTACTAAAGCTAATAAATTAGAAGATATGGCTTCTTTGTGTAAAGAACTATTGGTCTACAAATTTAATAATGTTGATGTTGAAATGTACATACAGAAGGTCACTTATCTTGACACAAATGTCTTACAGTGGGCTATAGATCTAACTGAAAGAAATATGAAAAATCTGTAAGCTTAGTTGACAAACTTTCGTTGTTTTTATTACTGTAAGATTTTCTTTTTTACATTGTAAATTTGCATTTATTGACTTTATTGATTTATAACTTATGATTGGATATCACCTCCATTTGTTTATATCACAATTTTATACTATTATTTACATATTTTTATGTTAAGTAACCAGTAAATTAAATTTATTTATTAGTAAATATATAATATGGTATTATTACAGATATGAAACTTGTGCATGGGGTTGGAATAGAGACCGTAAAGTAGAAGAAATGACAGATGATGCAGCCTGGTATCTTATAGCAAAAGACAAAAACAACTTGTTAGCTTTCTCACATTTTAGATTTGATATGGACTTTGGAGACCCAGTGTTGTACTGGTAAGAAATAAAAAATTACATCCTAGTAATTGGAGATTATTACTAAAATTAGTTGATTGTTCAATTAATAATTTACTCTCGACATTGTAATAACTAAATTACATAAATCTTGTACAATTATTTACACACGCAAACATAAACACTAAATATATAACTTATGTTCAATTATTTTTCAATTCACTGATATAGTTGATTAAGCAAAGCAAGTCTTTGTTGAAAGTTTTCTTTTAAATTAATAAAATCAGGTACTTTGTTAAATAGCTACAAAGTACCTATAAATACAACACAATATTAACACTCATTTACATTTATCCTTAATTAGTTTTTATTTTATATACCCAAAAAAAACAGTGAAATACGGTTATACTTTTTCTAAGAAGTCTTTTTTGAGCTAGAGCCTGCTTTGGCCACCACCAAATACACCTTGTACAAAGGTAACGAAAAAGTTTGTATAAAATATATATTGTCATGGCCGTTAAAGCAATGCTTATTACTATTACATCTAATAGAAAATATTGTATGAAAGACAGTTCGAGAGCTGGTGATCGAATATGTGATCCTCCTTTGTGTCTCAAAATGTACTCTATCCAGTAAACACTTGTTTCCAATGGTGGCATCGGCCGATCCAAAAATATATCTTTAAGACGTCGCGCATTTTCTTTGAAACTGAAAATTTTAAGCGTAATTCTATATCTTTTTAATGTATGTTAATAATAAAAACATCAGAAAATAACTTAAAAAAACTGTAATATTTACGTGTCTATTTTCAAATCATCGTTTCCAAGCAATTGTACTCGCAAAGTATTTTATAAAAATTATGTAGACTTACTTGTAATCCGTGAGTAAGATATGTAGAGCATTCTTAATAGAATCCTTAGTAATCTCGGGTAAAGTTAACGTAAGGGAGAGACCGCGATCTTTCATCGCGCGTGCGTTTAATGCTTGATCGGCATACAGAGGTACTACTAACATTGGCACCCCGCAAGCTACAGCTTCTTGTGTACCGAGCAGTCCGCCATGGGATATAAAAATCTTCACATTAGGATGGCCTGTACGAAATTGGATTAATTTTATTTATTCAATTGTGGTCTGCTTTTTTATCGAAAGAGAAATATTTTTAATTTTTATCAATACCCATTAAAAGCATTGCAATAATAAGATAACTTTCAATCAGGTCAAATATCCAATAAGAAAAATATGAGAGCCTAGTAGCTTAATGGTTTTAAAAGTATACCATGAAGCGAGAGGTATCGGAGGTTCGAATCCCGGTGCGGACAATTATAATTTATTCGGTCTCTGGAAGCGCTTGGCGGCCGAGTGTTTTAATACAATCGCACACGTGGGAGAGCCAAGCTGAAGCATATGCTGACGACACCCTAATTGGGCTGGCTCGTCCCATTTGATACCACGGGCTCACGGAATACTCATCGTGAAACGGTACTTGTACTGTGTTTCGCAGAGTGATTGAGGATATTGGAGGTCTTTAAAAGTGACGCTTAAGCAAAGTAAAAAGCCGGCAACACAACCAATGAGAGGACTTTGGCTCGGTTGTTCATGGGCGGCGCTGTTCTCTTACCATATAGGATATCCGCCTGCTTCGTTGTCCGCTAAAGAATAAAAAAAAGTACATACATAAAGTTTTGTATTGTGGTATCCAATCCATGGCATGTACATTGTCTGGTACAGTTATATTTTTCGTGAGCATGGCGCGATTCATTTTTACTAAAAAGAAGTGTGGCAATTCAGACATTGCAGTAAATATTTGAGAGAGTTTGTCATGCGGTATCGTCTCTATGCGGGACATGGACCCGAAGCTCCAATAAACGACTCCTTCGTTCGCATTATCCAAAGTCTGTCGTAAATCCTGAAGGAAAATGATTATATATACATATCATAAATTCAGATCTTTTATATACTTAATACAGCACAATAATCACGCTTGTCTGCGACTTTTGCTTAGGTTCTGTGTCGGTGTTTTGCAAGCGTAGATCTAAGGATAGATTGTTATATTTGGGTTAATTTAACTGTCATAAGTACAATGCATTCACACAGTTTCTATTTCGATAAGCATTGTATCTCATTATATAAGTTTATTATAATTAATAGTTTAACGAAGAATCATGTATTGATTAAAAGTCACCTTTGGCATGTTTTGTGCGTCATTTAGATGTAATCCTCCAACTTCTATTAAAGCAGGCACTAGGGGTCGTACTTCGTTTATGCTGAAATGGCTATTTGAAAGAATTAGACTATAGTTCTGGGCTAAAGACTCCAAACTAGCGCCCGATCCAAACAACTTGTCGGCTATCACCTGCAAAGAAACACTATTAAAGAAAGTCTTCGGTTATCTGCTATTTGTGATCGTCGAAAGAAAAACTAACCTGAGATGGTAATTGCGATTTATATCGATAGATGGCTTTTGCCCAAATAATTGCAAAAGAATTTAACAATCGCTCCCACAAAGACATTCTCTGCCCATAACTGGTTACATAAGATGGAATGTACGACGGTGTGTCTGGGTTCGCCATCTGATCGTTCAACCATGGTAGAGTTACGCTGGATAGTAGACCGACTACTGGTGCATTGAATCTTTTTCCAAACGGTAGAAAACATTCAGTACCAAATACTTCCACGATAACTAAGTCGAAATGTGCTGTAGAGTTGAGCAGCGTCTTGATTGCGGGTATCCGAGATACAGCATCACAGGCTTGGAGGCATTCCTTTATGATCTGTTCTAAATTTCGAACAAAGTCTGGTTTAAATGAGCTGTCTTGTCTTGTTAAATTATTGGTGATTTCCGGTATTGTACCTGCTAAGCTTATTTCTTCTAGATTTAGCGGCGGATCGATCTGTGAATAATTATAATGTTTTTAATTTTTATTCATAACATTTTATTAAATTATATTTATACGAATATTACCATAGCATGCTATTGTATCCATTTGGACGTCGCGTGCCAACGATAAGGGCAAGACTGTAAAGGTCACAAAATACTGTCTATTTTTTATCGAAATGATAATGAATGTGGCAATGTTATTGCCCATATGGTATCCAACGTATGATAAAATGCGAGATTTTGCATAAAAAATTACTTTAAACGACTTTAAACTTAATTATTCACTACTTTGATTCGTGTTTAATCAGAAGAGAGCGATCAACAGATATTGTTTGGATTAATGGCCTACCTCTCGTCGCATCTCTAGCTAATCTTTACGTGTCAAAATATTTTATGAAATTGACTGTTTAAATTCTTAACTTTAAACTTGTTAGATATATTAATTTAAATTTGCTTAACTCAACTTCCATATAATTAGTAATTCTATAATGAAATACTTATTTATATGTAATTATTTTGCTACTATTTTAATATACACAATATTAAAATATAGATTCTACGCTAACTTATATCTGATGAAAGTGTTTTTAACTAACATTGGTAAATAACATACCCTAGGGAAGTGTGAAATGACAGTCAGTTGATGTTGTCTCGTAAGGAGGGCGTCTATTATCCTCCCATACATGGCGTAATGGCTCTTGGTGTTGGTGGGCAGAACGGCTAGTATGCGAGCCGCATGCGCTACTCCAGTGCACAGTAGCACCAGCCACATTAGCCGCGCCTGCATCTCTCTGCTGCTCGACACTGATTGCGCCGAGATCTAGCTAAAGCTCTCAGACGCCTCTCGTTGATGTCGGAGAATACCTTTTGTGCGCCGATTTAATAAGTAAATGCGGGATTTAATTTATGTATAAGTTTTTCAATAAATTTTAGAATAAAGCTTTAAGTGCCTTCCGTAATAATACATTATTATAAACAGAAATCATTTCTATCAAATTATCATTGTGTGAGATGGAATCTCGTTATACAATATTAGACGTGCCCTAATCTTGTCCATCCGGCTCATAAATTACAATTATTGGTGTACCTACTCTTATCAATACGAAAAGTTATCAACTTGATCTTGGAGAAAGTGTAGTTCCTAGGTACGAAAGAGACTCTATATTCTATGTGGTGAATGTATTTCAGTTACGAGGTACAAGTTGAAGTGGGCGGTCGGCGGCAAGGGCTGGGCCAGCGGGTGCTTCGCGTGCTCGAGAAGCTAGCGCTCGCCACGCGCATGCACTGCGTGCGGCTCACTGCGCTCACTCATAACCCGTCTGCGTCGCTCTTCTTCAAAGCTTGCGGGTAAGTTAAGCGAGTTTTTATATATATTAAACGGTGGAATACGATCAAGAGGCTCACCCGGAGAAAGCGGTCCTACGCCCATGGACACCCCTAGTCCTTGAAGTGCCACGGGTGCGTTGCCGGTCTTTAAGGAATTTGTACGCTCTTTACTTGAATGTCCCCAAGACGTATTGGTATGGAAATAAAGCTGGCAGCTGAATCCTAGGAGTGGTGCGCGGCACAAAATGCCTTAAAAATGCTTAGTTCTGGAATGACAAACATCGAGGTGAAAACGATGAAACTGTATTCTGCCTCGACGTTCGATGGTGAAATTCAGCAGCAAGTATTAATCCAAACAGCTCCTCCGAACATATAAGAAGAGTTGCTATTTAAATATTATAGTTTATATTTATATACAATAAATTCTCATTTTCAATACAAAGGAAACAATTATCGAATAATGCTCAATCAACATGCAACATCTTAAATAATTTGATTACATTTCTGATAACTATCTTGGTTTTCAAATAATAAGGAAGACTGGAAGAATAACATTAAAATTCTCAGAATACTTACTGCCATGTTGTTCTCTGATAAAGTAATAAATACGCTTAGCGCAGACTTAATTGTTCCTTTGAGTGACCCATCATAGATAAACATCAAAATATAGTTAGATCGTTTTTTTTTTCAATTTTGATTGCATTTCAATCAACTCGTTGTAGAAGTGGATATGTAAACAGTCAGGGATATTAAAGTCCTATAATATAATGGGTGCGACAAAATCATCTCATGGTAAACCTTAGAATTAAATATATATTTTCCTGATTTCAATAGCTTTAGTTGATAATATAATGTCTCACCTTCAATGCTCTCTTTGACTTTAAACATACGATACTGTCTCTTAGTAATTATCTATATTCATAATTAAAGAAGAAAATTTAATGAATGAATTTATCGCGACCTTCATTTGAGTGTATGGACGTTAAATAGCGTTTTATAATTTTTCTTGGATCATATAAAACTACAAAATATAATATGTAAAGAAAAGCAAAAATTAGTATTACGTAATATAAACAGTTTAGATTTTAAAATTAACAGTTGTTATGACAACAATAATTTCGTAAGACAATTTGACGCGCTCGAACAGACAGATGGTCCACTCTTTCGTATCACAAATATTAGGTACCGACTTGAGGCATATGAAAGATATCGTAACAGATGATTGATTGGTGACATAAACCGGACTCGCTCGGTTGACCCAATAACTACGTAACGATAAGGGTAGTACACGTAATTCGTATTTACTAGCATTCATATATTTTATCCAATTAATGGACACTTCTTACTTAATTTTCTATCCTTATATTATAAAGTGGATGGACTCCGTTGTTTGTTTGAACCTGCCAATTCAACGATTGCTGATTCGGAGAGATGTATTGTTTTGCGTTGGATAGTTAATTAACAGTTAAGGGCTCCCATGAAGCATTGACGAAATGTATCGATTTCGTCATCAGTTAGCTTCGTGGTGGAATCTTGGGTGGAAATGTGGGACTCAGCTAGTATAATATCATTAAAACATACTTTTATAAATGACAAAGAAACATTTTTTATAATTTACTTCTCCAACCTTAGAAATATCAGTATATACATATTATATTATTGATTTTATTTAATGTATTTTTTACACAAACGGCACCAGTAAAAACCCTTAGAAATTTTATTCATACTTGAACGATATATTTCTATTTTTATATAGATGCATGTGTTTGGTATTATTATAATGCATTGTAGGACTTTCATTGCGACGTCTGAGAAATCGCTTCGTTCACCATATTTTTTGTAACAATTTTTACATAACAGTCGTTTTTGTTGATAAACATTGTAAACACCATTCTTTTCGCGTCTTAATTTTCTCATGCATAAATATATGACAGAGGGACTCTAGAACAGGAAAAAATCATGAATAAACATTCAAAAGGGGTTACAATTGTATTGTACTCGCTGTAGTCCAATCAAAATTATTGTTGTATGTTGTATCCCTCTGCAGTTAAAAAAAATAAATTCTTTCTCGGAATACCCTAAATATAAAAAAGTATAATAACCACCTTTTTGGTTTTTTAAAAGGTCTGTTACGCCCATTAACAAACATACTATGATATCAAACTGACCCGTTCGGTGATTTCGTAATAATTAATTTGTTTATACAAACACCTGATATACCCCGGTGGAAGATCGACGTCCCAATAGGCGGTTAATACTTGAAGTCGATAAGACATTGTTGAAAGTTAAAATGTTGAACTTTTTTGATAACTTATGCAACATACAACGATTGTGCATGCACACTAGACGTGCTGATAACCCTCACGCTTTCGCGAAACCTAATATATAGCTCGTATCGCCTGTGGTTTGCCGCTCTTCTTGAGTGACACTATCAATTTTATTTGCTCATATTAATACTTATTTATTATATGACACGATACCTACTATCAACATTGTAAAATTTTTCATTACTAAATAAACTTTTTTTCTACTTAAACTGGTTCTATATATCTTATAATCTAATTGAAAATTAATAAACAGAATAGTTTTTAGTTCTTTATGACCGTTGAATTTTATTTATTTTGCAGATATAGTTTGGATGAAACAAGTCCACCAAAGGAAGAAGCCAATCACTATGAAATTTTAAGTAAATCTACATCTATAGACAACAAAGAAGAATTAGATACAATAACGGAGTTGGCAGATACGTCACATACAACGTGAAGTATTAATTAAGAAATAAATATAAACTGTTTTACATTTCTAAATAAATAAATTTAATATCTGACGATCTTTATAATTTATGAGAAACCCTCGACCCTATACCATTACTATGTTAAATAAGACTAGCACGATGAGTTACCTATCTAATGTACTAATAACTTTCACAATATTAGTTTTTGTCTATGCACACGCGTCAGACCTATCTCAAACCAAAGTAATATAAACAATAAATGGTCGAGAACCATGATTATCATAATAATAATAATTTATCTGAAATAAAAATTACGCCAGAAATGAAATCTCTAGCTACCAAGGAGTAGAGAAACCTGCGTTAGGGTAGTCATTGCTTTGTATTGAACATAATTCTGAATTCCCCAGATCTATGGAATTTTAAACCTCATTCCATACAAACCATCGAGTATGCAATCTTAACTGATTGATTTGACGAAGTTTGTGGAATTTAATAAATCAAAAGTAACGGAAAATTTAAAAAAGGAAAAATTACATTGCGATTTTCTTTTTAATCTTGAAATATTAAATAGCAAATCTACCTTTTTTTAAAACAGAATTCACTCCCTCATACTTTTGTAACCAAAATATGGTTAAAATTATGATTACTAGAAAAACATATTTGCCCTCTCAAATTTAAAAATGTTACTTATGTATCAACATTTAACGTAGTTTCACAACTTTCATTAGAATTTTCGCAATCACTTTGTAACTTACTAGAGCCGTTGTCTGTAACATCAGCGTTTAGTTGGATAACATCAGTAGTTGATGTGGGACTATTTTGTATGTGACAATGCTGAGTAAGAAGCCACGAGGGACTTTGACCATTTGAGAGCAACATAGCGCTTTGGGGAGGCGGAATGTTTGTGCTCTTTTCTCTTCTTTCCCGAGCTCTTCGATTTTGAAACCAAATCTTTATCTGTAAAGACATATACGAGTATATATAGTAATGTACCCACTGTAGAACATCGAAAAGAAACCGTTGTAAAGTTTTTACACTTCCTAGTTTTTTCCTTTTGAGTTAAAAATAATACAGTCCGCCACTATATAGCTTGCTATTAAATTATACAAGTAGTAGTATTAAATTATACAAGGTAGTATTTTTAATTTACGAAATCAATGGAAATATTACCCTATCATCTCTTAGCTGCAAAGCAGAAGCGAGCGCTCTCAAGGCTGGTGGTGCAAGATACGGTGACCTGGAGTAGGCTTCTTCTAGAGCCGCCGCCTGCGCAGCTGTGAAAGGCACTCTCGCATGGCGACCCGACCGACGTGAGCGACAGGCGCTACCGGAGCCTGAAATAAAACAAATTAAACATCAAATACAAAACAGATATAAATAACAAATATTCTTTTGATAAATTATAACGTAGAAGCGTATCAATTAGTTTGGGTTCTAAACAAACTTAAAATATTTTTCTAGGGGCTAAGACCGATTTGTACCTCAATTAAAAATAACTTAGCTTACAAATATTAAATATTTGTTGGTAGCACATATTTTAATCTAGATTATTACATGAAATATGAAATGTTTTCATATACATATGTATGTTTTTTTTAATTGACGCTTTACCATTCCATTTGATTAGTTAATAAAGTCACATCGCAGAACTGTTTTAAAGAGTTATTAAATGTGAATTTAATTACTGACGAGGTAATCGTGGTGGTTGGTATCTGGTACAACACAACCAGCTCGGCACTTGCGGCGTTTCGCTTTTTGAAGCATCGCTTAAAATTCTTTCTATGCTAAAATCTGAGCTACACTTAGAATTATCTCGCGAGGATGATAGATCCATGTCGCAAAATACACTAGAGACCATCCCGACACTCATACATTTTAATATATAGTATTGGGAGGGGCTCTTAGAGCCCCGCCCTATTCAAGATGTTCAAAATAGGGTAGCATCCCTTAATTTTGCGGTTTGTTTGTTATCATTATAATCTATGTACGCTCCGCTAAATCCGCAAGTGTTGTGACGTTTTTCATTCATAAGCTTCAATAGGAAATCGATACTGTTTACACACAAAAGGATGTTATAACTTTAAGGGTATGTGAAAAAATTAATTTGTAATGAATCTATTTTCATAAATTTCTAAACAAATTAACTTGTAACGTGATTCTTAATGCGAAATCGAATGTTATTTTTTTGCAGTCGAAAGATAGTTAAATTATGACGTTCGTTTTGCTACTCTAATGTTTTAATAAAACATACAATTAAATATCGATTAGGTAACATTCCATTGTTATCAAAGTATTCCTTTTAATTACCCTATTAGTTAAACTTTGTTTCAAAATATAATGAATTTGGGACAATTGCGAGCTCTAGAGAAGTTAGAAAACCGTAGATTAATTGCCTTTTTTTATTCTTTAGCGGACAACCGAGCAGGTGGGTCTTTTATATGGTACGAGAACACCGACGCCCATGAACAACCGCGCCACAGTCTGCGCACTGGTTGTGTTGCCTGCTTTTTACACCGCTTAAGCGGCACTTTTAAGGGCCTCTGATATCCTCACTCATTCTACGAAACACAGCACAAGTACCGTTTCACGCTGAATATTCTGTGATACCATGGTATCACTTCGGACGAGCCGGCCCAATTAGTGCGTCAGCTTATGCTTGAGCATGGCTCTCCCACTGATGTAACAGTATTAAGACACTCGCCCGGCCACTGTCAAGCCCTTCCAGAGACGGAATAGATATAAATTAAAGTATAATTTAAGATTGTCCGGATCGGAATTAGAACCCGATACCTCTCGCTTCATGGTAGACATATTAAACTAGTTAGATACGAGGCTGTCCTAATCTGTTAGGCTCTCATTGTCTTGGTAAACCAACTTGGTCAAGTGACCAATCAATTGATAGCAACTTCAATCTTATCGTTTCTTCAACATTGCGTATTGAAGTTTAACAAATAAAGAAATTTCAAATGACTACTTATCTCGAGTTAGGTAGATTGCAGCACATTGTATTCTTATTTAAACATTGATAACGAATCCGAATTGTGCATAATCCGAATTTCAAGTGTCACATTATTTTATTGTTGTGGTTCTTTCAAATAGAATAAAAGGTACTTCGTCAAACAAATTCCGAATTCGATTTCAATTAGGGACATTTGCTGTACAAGGACAGGCTACATTTGTATGTCGTGCAATCACAACGATGTAGGTATGCAATATTAAATGTGTTTTGTTACGTTATTTGCAGATTACTTATAAGATTCTTCTCAAGGCTTGTCGTATAATTCAAAGTTAGAAGAAACATATTAGATAGGTAGATACTAATTTAAAAATAATGAGATGTTTTAAAAAAGATGGTACAGAATAATTATGTAAATGATATTTAAAATCATTTAAGATCATCATGAGACGGATGAATATTATTTTAGTAGTAATTTTTCGTTTAATTTAAAATATTAACATGTCTTTTATTATTATCCAGTCAAATTAGACCAAAAAAGCAGTGTAAAGATACGGAAATTTCCCTAAAGCTGAAAAAGGGTGAAAAAAAGTATAAATATACTTTTTAAAGAAAATTAAATGATCCGCAATGTTGTCTAAAGTCATTTTACGATAAAACTTACCGTTTGGGTGAAAATCACGAACAACTAATTTTTTTTACCTTTGACCTCATGTAAATGTTTTCCTCGGCACCTACGTTGTTTGGAATTTTTATTTATAATTATATTGTAAACTGTTTCACTCATTTTCAGATTTAGTGGAAGTTCCGTATGTTTTAATATATAGATTGACCGAAGTATTTATTATGCTGACTGACATTGGAATAATGATACCAGGAAAGTTCTAATATTGAAAGAATATGTATATAACAATTAAGTTTAAAATTTCAATAGTAGAGAAGCATTCGTGCATCACGGTTGTATCTAAGAAACGAAAGCGAAACTAAGTTCAGCTGTAATAAGCCTGTCGTGTTTGTTGCCCATTTGGAATTGAAATTCGAGACTCGAAAGATCACTCGTTAGGCGCAAACGTGTTTTTTGTTTTAAAACAATTTTATTTTGTATTTAATAAGAAATTGATGCACACCTGTTACCTTAACATAAAGTGAATTTACTTCTATCATGTCTGTAGAGAAATATTTTGAACTTGAGAACTGTGATAGAATGCCACGAATTGGCTTCGGGACTTGGCAGGTGAGTTTCCACCTTGTTTACAGTTATATCGTGCTAGGTACGTACATAAATAATAGTACGTATTTATGAAGTTGAATCGGTGAAGTTTATAATTGTTTTATACGTCTAATTGATGCATTTTACAATAAAATAATTCTAAGTCGAATCGTAAAATGTAATTATATCAGTTGTTATAAATATGATATCATTATCCTGCCACGTATAATTACAATACCTATTCAGTACCTATATTATTTATGCTCACGCGGAAGGATAATTCTGAAGTGAAATCAAGTATTACAAAAAAACAGTACCTATATATTTATTAATCTCCATAAAAAAATATATGTTTTGTAAAAGATTTGAATCATTAATTAAATTTATAGGTATTAACTATTAGCTTACATATTTTTAAATAAACCATATGAAATTACGTGAAAATAATAAATTGGTGTTACCATATTTGCCATATTACTTTTTTATGAATAATTTGTAATATGTGTGCGTAGGTTAATAAAACCGTACTAAAAAGTTACTAAAATCACTTACTCACTTATGCTGTTATGCCCTATACATACCTACATATAATACGTAGTTTCCACTTCTATTTTATACAAGTCAGTAGGTCAAAATTTATTAACATATTGACACAAAATAATATATTAGAATTAATGAGTTTTTGCAGTAAATGTAAGTTCTTGCATATATGTAAACGGAATATTAGGGTAATGACACCGTGGGAATATTACATTAATAAAACAAGAACATAAAACAAAAAGTAGTTGTAACATTTCCCATGGTAAGTACAGTAGTGTGTCTACACTAAAATCGGAAGTAATACGTTCTGTTTTGAATAACTGTATTCGAATTAATAACAACATTTTATAAATACTATGTTTCAATTGGTTAAATTATTTGTGAATAATATTTGATGGTTGACCTTCTTTAGAATCAACCTTGAGTCCTATTTTTTCAACTGAAGTCTTCTTACTTTTAATAATTACCGCCTCGCGACAATTCTTTAATTTTATTCGCTTTTTTAAATATGTTTTGAACATATCCCATTTTGATTTATGAATTTTACTACTTGAGTCAACAATTACAAGTGGCTTCTCACAACATTCGGATACATAAGAATTGTCAGCCCCGCAGGAACACCTGCCACTGCAAAATGAATACGTTTCGCTATCATGATCGCCTCCGCTGATTCCAGACAGGCCTCTAGATGTGGAGGCGTGACAACAGCTTTCTTGGGGATACTTTTCTTTCGTACTACTTAAATTCTCAAATACACTCGAAGACGACAGCGAAACCATAAATTCGACTTGATTCTTCGCATCCCGTTACATGTATATTTTTTTGACTAGGAATTCTTTTCAATGTGTTCTTCTTATTTTTTCCTTCTGTGACTAGCGCAATTTTGTCAGTGTCAGTATAATGATATTTACATAAATAACGACATAGAATGACGCACTATAACATAAAAAAATGTATAAAACATAGATCTACGAAACTTGTTTTTTCACTATCTCATTCTTTTTTTACGCTTACCATAATAATTAGCACTAAAGAGGAAATTACGTCTTTAGATAAAACTTATTTTTTCATAATCATATATGCGTAAGAAGGTAAAAAATAAAAATGATTGAATACTTATTTATTACTACGTTTTAGTTACATAGCCGATATTTAAAATTACAAATAAACATATCCTTACTCATAGATACACAGAATACTCAGCGTGAAATAGTAGTTGTACTTGAAACGGTGCCTTTTCTGCGTTTCGCTGGATATCGGAGGACCTTAAGAAATGCCGCTTAGAGTAGCGTAACAGCCATCAACATAACCAATGCGCGGACTGTGGCGCGGTTGTCTATGAGCGACGGTGTTCTCTTACCATATAGGAGACCCACCTGCTCCGTTGTCCGCTAAATTATATTAAAAAAAATGTTGTTAACTCTAGTGTCCAGAGGATGAACTGGAGATGGCAGTCGCAGAGGCCCTTGACGTGGGCTATCGGCACTTCGACTCTGCTCAAGTGTACGAAAACGAGGCTGCTCTAGGTAGAGCGCTCAATCGATGGATTGGCGGTGACATTCAAAGGCGGAAAGAACTTTTTGTGGTTACGAAATTGCCTCCTTCCGGTAAGTTATATCTATTGTTAGTATGCTCTAACATTTAATTATTGGATATTTTATTTATAGAATTAAATTACCGTATACAGCTAAATTATTAAAAACTATTTTAAATAATGATTTACGGATACAAAAAATGTAATAAATTGTTTGAATATACGACTAGGTACAATAGAGTAATGGTACCTACTGGGAATCTCATTACCTTATTGCCTATTTACCTACCTAAATACCTTTCAATCCACAATGTTTCATAATCTTTTTAACCTACTAGGTTATGTGTTATGCTTGAGGACTTATTATAATATTTTTTTAAAATTATTCTTTAATATAGAAAATTAAATAAAATATTTTATATTCGTTGCATTCATTTTAAAATTATTTCAGGTAATAGAATAGATCTCATCGATGAATATTTTGAAAAGTCTTTCAAATCTCTGGGATTGGAGTACATCGATTTATATTTGATGCATACGCCTTTCAGCTTTGAACACGTCCCGGGGGATCTTCATCCTAAGAATCCCGACGGCACCATGAGAGTAGATCTCACAACAGATATTGTCAGCACTTGGAAAGTAAGTATTTTTTTCTTTCGAATAAAACGTAAGAATATTCTTTATCTCAATCTTTCATGTGTTCATCGGATTAAAAACTTTTTACTCGACCTTGTTCTCACTATTACTGACTTCTATTTGTCACCATAATGGAGATATTAAAATTTGAGGAAACCTTTTCATTTTAACCCTAGGTCGTAGTCAGAATTCAATAAAATGCAAATTTTAGTTACAATTAAAACGTATTTATAGCTTGACGACCTTCTTTAAATGGATTAAATATAATTTAGTATTCTTCAGCAATGGGTTTATATAGCTGTATGCGTTGTGAAATTGAGAAATGTGAATACCAATGTGATGAAAATAAAAATATACTAGTTAGTTATCGTAGTAATGAAATATATAAAGACTGCAGTTACTCATTCAATGAAAAAAGAAGTTTTCCCTACAAATCGTCAACGAAATCCAAATTTAGTAATAATTGTACTAAGCCAGAAAACTCAAAAGGGTGGGTTCCCAATGAAGATTACTTTTCTTGGAGTAAAATACGTCTACCTCTGGCTGAAAAAGAGTCCAATTCAAGGCTGTGCGCTCGTTTAACAAATGTCGAAATATCTAAATCGTCCGATATTAAATGCAAAGTTTTGACCATAAGTTCTCAAGATAAAATACATAAAAACAAAGCACTTGTAACAACACCGACTCAAACATCTATACGAAGGTTGAATTTCATGGCGCAAAGTAAATCTATTTTGACAACTCTTCTTCCGAAATTCACATGTCCTTGCTGTTGTGGCGGAGATGACGAAATAGAAAGCCTGCCACCTTGCGATAAACGCCCGATATATAGAAAGCAAACAGATAATTCATTTGAAAGTGTCGATCTACGGCCTAATCCTTTTTACCCCATTCATTTGGATGCCTCTTTGATGAGTCTCATACGATTAGGAGGTAGCTTGAAAAGAAAAAGGTCACTTACATTTTACGTTGATATAATGAAAGCCATGGCTCAAAATACATTGAAAAATGTTACATATATTTTTAAATACAGGAATTAAGTTTTATTTACAAAGAAGTATAAGTTTACCAAGATCAATAATTATAGGTTTGAAAAACATTTGCTTTTTTAGAATTTAAATAACTGTTTAGATTAAAATTATAAATATATAACGATATTAGAGGCATTGAATACCCACAGCAGATGTTATATATGCCTAGATTTAGATATGAAGACACCCGATTCGAAAATATCGGAACAAACTCATGTGAAGAATAAAAAAGAAGGGCACATTTTCAGAAAAAAACGTAATATAGACCACGATCGGAATAAACAGAAGTATTTTTTCTTCCCTTTAAAATATTTGCAATGTAAAGGAAGAAAAAGGTTTAATCACACCTTCGATCGTGTTTCTAAATACTTTTCCAAAAAGTTCAACCAAAACCTAAATATAAACAAATCAGAAAAAAGTTGTGTCATTACTCCTTCGCAGCATAACAAAAGTGATATATTTGAAGTTCCTACAACAAGCAACTTTTCATGTCAATTTAACCTAGAATCTAATCATAGCATGGAAATTGTCTCATTTGGTTTATCAAACTCTATCTATGATATATCATCAACAGCAAGTACAATGTGTTTTCAAAAGGAAATTAAAAACGAACAACCAACCGTTTTTTATCGTTTTCTGCAAAACGCATTGAAAAAGATAAGAACAAGGCCATATAAAAATGACGCCCCAAATAATTTATTTAAATCCTTCAATCTGCCAAATAAACTTACTGCTACAATAATCCCTCAAACATATCTTGTCGATAAACAAAATATACCCGCGAAAGCTAATAGGAAGGTTGTTATTAGAGAAGTTTCTAATTCAAAAACAACTGAAACGATCATGGAGAAAATGACAGTAACAAGACCGCCAAATAAAATATGTGGACCTGGAGAAGTCTATTTCGGAACAAACAATCGCTAATGACACAGGTATCGCAGGTATTTTAATTCGAGAAATTTAAAAAACTATAAATACATTAAAAAAGAAAGAAAATTAAAATACGCTTCAACGTTTGGCTTAACTTTTGTACATTGTAGTGAGCCTTATAGCAAAATGAATATTCAACTAATTCAAAAAATATTTAAAGGATCTTATTATCATAGTGATTATCAATTAATTATCTTTTATTCAGGCGATGCAAAAATTCAAGGAATTAGGAAAGGTTCGACATTTGGGCGTATCAAATATGAATGAGGAGCAGCTGAAAAGACTATGTGCTGTTGCGAAGCCGGCTTGTCTGCAGGTGGAGGTACATGTGTTATGCCAACAACGCGCTCTGATCAATGCATGCAAACGTTTGGGCATACCCGTTGTGGCCTACTCGCCATTGGGTTCTAAAGCCCTTGTTGATATGCTGACTGCTAAAACTGGGTATGTATCTATTCTGTTGTAAGAGGGCGAAAAAGATACCTACGCGTATAATATGTTTTTTTAGTAGAGCGGACAACGGAGCAGGTAGGTTTCCAATATGGTAAGAGAACACCACTGCCCATGAACAACCGCGCCACAGTCCGCGCAATGGTTGTGTTGCCGGCTTTTTACGCCGCTTAAGTGGAACTTTTAAGGGCCT
>DWCF01001332.1:0-31612 GCA_018230265.1 Delias oraia | reverse complement strand
ACGTCCCACGCTGCGTTTGCCGGTCCGTGGTCTCCACTCTAACACTTTTCGGCCCCATCGGCCATCCGCTCTACGTGTGATGTGGCCTGCCCATTGCCACTTCAGCTTGCTAATTCGGCGGACAATGTCGATAACTTTAGCTCGTCTACGGATCTCCTCATTTCTGATTCGATCACGTAGCGAAACTCCGAGCTTTGGATGAGGCCGATGGTGAGAGAGCACGGCTCTCACCATTTGCCACATCATCACTTTGAACGTGTATTATATATAATTTTCTATCTATATCATCGCGATTAGTAAAAAATTCTTGTTGCTAATATACTTTGCGAGCACTCGGCGAGCAGTTATGAAATACATAGCAATTTTCAAATAACACCGAAGGCGGGCTAAAACTTCGATATTACGTTTTTTCTTGTCCCTGGCGCTAAGCCATAAATAAATCACACTGTCGGCAACAACTTGCTTATTTTCTCTTTTAATATTTCTTTTATATAAAAAACATTTTTGGTTTTTTGGGAGTTGTCTTTGTTAATAATAATATTAGTCTTCAGAACCATACTTGAACAACTTAATATTACTTTTATTTTATGATTAAGTCATCATTAATGGTCCATAGATATCTCTAGACCAAGTTTTTAATTTGTCCACCCATCTTCGATACCATGTGCCGCGATTCCGTTTACATTTCCTGGCACATAATATAACATTTTAACACTTTCCACCTCTTGGCAACTCTAATTGTATGGCCAGCTGATTTCCACTTTTTATCTGTTTTCTTCCTCGGTTATTTATTTCCGGAACTGTCTTTAATTGTATGTAATTTCTGCTAAGAGCCAATATTAGTCACACCAGTTCCATCTTCTTAAAGTTAAAAACATACAGATTGAACAATTTTGCGTTTCTGCTGTTAGTATTAAAGTACGGATCATAATTTAATTTAAATATGCATTATTTATAAGTCGGCGTCACATCTGCGATTCCCCAACGCACTATCTAATAATATGTTGCACCTCTTTGATTCCCGACAAGGGGTGGACGCACAAAAGCCACCCCATGTCTCGATATTTTAAATTTTTAATGACGAAGCTTGAAATTGTACCTTAATTTGACTCTTCATAATTTGAAAACTTGTTTTTTTCTGTTGATGTCTCTATATTATTAAAATATTATTTTTAATAGTAGTATAACTTTTCAAAAAAACAATGTAGGTATATACTAAGTAGTTATTTTTAAATTGTATTAAATCTCAGTTGTTCACCATTTTAAAATAGTTATTATTTACGAAATATCTACCCAACCTAAGAATATCATAAACTACATAATACTAGATCGTCATTAGTTTTAATTTAAAAAAAAACAAGTAGTTACTAATTGTCAAGTAGTTAAGTAGTTATTAATTTATGAAATTCAAGAATTTTCATATCTGTTTGGAATAAAAAATAATAATAATAAAAAATGACAAGATTTTTATTATTATGATTTTTTCACAAGGCTTTTCTTTATTATGATTTATATATCGTATACTAAATGTTTCTAGATATAATATCTTATAATAAATCCATGAAATGCTTTATTGTCTGTAAATTCGTATTCAGAATTTTTGACTTTACCGTTAATGAAGAGTTTTATATTAAGTATGTTTTATGAACTCTATGACAATTGTTATTCAAATTAGGAAATCAGTATTTCCGTAATGACTTAACTGACCTTTTCGTTATGGGTAAGGTTTATATTTTTCAAATTATTTCTCTCTGGTAATGAAAATCAGGATATTAAGTAAAGGCGTTAGATAACGTTTTACTTCAACTTAATTTTTAAAAACAATTAAATTTTTAAAAATTAAACATTTAAATTAAATATAGTTTGTTCCGCGCACCACCATTCTGTAGAATCAGCTGCTTGCAGAAGTATTTCCATACAAATTTGATTTGGTGACCTTCGAATATGTATATATCCTAATGCAATGGCTAGGCGTATCCATGTGCGAAGGACCGCTTATACTAAGTGAACCTTCTGCTCGTTTGACAACGTTTTCACAAAAAATGTATCCTTAAAAAGCAGTAACGCACCCGCGTTCTAGCAGACGATGGGGGTGTTCATGGGCGGATGACGACTTATCCTAGACGAGCCTCTTTTTTTATAGTATAGCCGACAGCAGAGCAGGTGAGTCTCCTATATGGTAAGAGAACACCGCCGCTCATGGCGCTAGAGTCCACTCATCGGTTGTGTTGCAGGCTTTTAACACCACTTAAGCGGCATTTTAATGGCCTCCGATATCCTTACTCGACAACCGCGCCACAGTATGCGCATTGGTTGTGTTGCCGGCTTTATACGCCACTTAAGCGGTATTTTTAAGGGCCTCCGCTATCCTTACTCACTCAGCGAAACAGTACAAGTATCGTTTCACGTTCAGTATTCTGTGAGCCCGTGCTATCACTTCGGCGGCCATTCGGCGGCGGCGAGGCGGCCCATTTAGTGCATCCGCGTGGCTCTCCCACGGATAGAAGTGCTCGTTAGACTCCCGATTTTCATAAAATAAAACCATTACAAATCCAAAATGTAAAGAGTATGAAAAGGAGGCGGCGGGTAAATAAATTATCATCGTAATAATACAATAAATTATGTAGCCATAAATTATGTGTGCATATTGTTAGATGTAAAGATTAGTAGAGTCGAATTTATAAATCCGAGCTTTAGCTGAGTGATGCATTAATCTTGCCTCGTCAAAATGTGTTCTCCGCGGCTTGAGTGAAGCTTGAGAGCGATTGTTTGAATCTAAGATGTTAAATATTATGATAGAGTGGAACTCAAAACTATTGAATTCATTTTTATATAATCACTATTTATGCTATGTCCAGTAGTGGACTTGAATAGGCTGATGATGATGATGATGATGATGCTGTATTAAAAAATATATTATATAAGCTTTATTACAAATCAGAATACTCAGCGTGAAAGAGTGCCTGTACTGTGTATCTCTGAGTAAGTGAGGATATCGAAGACACTTAAAATACTGCTTAAGCGGCGAAGAAACTCGGCTACACAACCAAAGCGTGGCTGTGGTGCGGTTGCTTATGGGTGGCGGTGTTCTCTTTCCATATTAGACAAGACCTGAAGACAACTGGTCCGCTATATCATAAAGAAATTTGTAAACATTTTTAAAATAGCTGTCTTATAATGTTAGCCCTGTTCTAAGTGTGATGTTAAATTTGAAAATTTATTTTTGAATAAGACATTTCAGACATTGTTTTAAGTTAAGTGTCTGGGTAGTGTTATTAACTGGATAATGTATATTCCTGTATAATGTAATAATAGTCTTATAATGGTATAATGTGCATTGATTAAAATCAAGAACATATAACTTGCGCCAACCGGTAATCAGATATTTTACAAAAGTGGGAATACTTGCAACGCTGCAATTCTAGAGACCACTATTAATCTAAAACGGCATTGTTTCACCCCATTGTTGGCCGGCATCGAACTCCGACCCGCTTTTAACCGCTTAACTACTTGACAATTGCTTTATTTCACTTTTCGGATGCAATTTTCACGTTTTAATCATCTCGCCCTTCGTTATTGTGCCTTTTAAACTTAACAACATCACGCCGTAAAGTGGAACAGGTCGACTTAGTGCAATTACTATAAATATTGTAATTAATCTAATGTATGCTCTAATCATATGCTCAGTGTTTGTTTCTAACCTATATGAAACGGATTAACAGATTCTAATGATATTCTCTCTGTATATACCTGTGGGAGAGCCATGCTGAAGCATATGCGGACGCATTAGTTGGGCCGGTTCGTCCGAAGTTATACCACGGGCTCACAGAATACTCAACGTGAATTGGTAGCATTTAAAACCGTGCTTCTACTGTTTTTCGCTGAGTGAGTGAAGACACCAGAGGCTCTTAATAATGCCGCTTAAGTGCCATATATAACCAGACACAACCAATGCGTGGATTGTGGCGCGGTTGTCCATGGGCGATGGTGTTCTCTTACCATTTGGGAGACCCACCTGCTCCGTTGTCTGCTATACCATAAAAAAATATTCAATAGGACTGAGAACCGGACGCTTACTAAATCAAAGTGTATTTGTAGTGTATTTCGCTGAGTACCGCTTCCAAAGTTCCGCTTCCGCTTCGCTTACCAAAGTAAGTTTTACTGCTTAAGAGAAAAGGCCGGCAAGACAATAAAAAACTTGGATTGCCGCGCGATTGTTCATGGGCGGCGTTGTCATGTACAACGAATCAGGAGTCTTATGGCTGTTAGTTATTTTTTTTTTCCATAATAAAAAAAATCATTTATATCAGAGATAATGTATTAAAGGCTCATCACGGCCCATAAAAACTCTATTTGTACACAATCTCATGTAGGAGTAATAACATAACACCGAATCCGAACAATGATAATATCATGTAGATGGAAATTATACATTTCATGCTTGCACGACTTTGTGTGAACCGACCACAACTACGCGTGTTCGTTATAACTGCAGTGTAATCGTCATTATTTTGGTAATTATTTGCTACCAGCCAGCAATTTACTTACGGGAACGCTTAATCTCTTTCTTGGAGGCTGTCCTCGATCCGGGAAATTTGAAGGCGAGGTTGCGTGAATGAGATCGCTTATCTAATAATGCTGTAATTGTTTACTACCAGTCCCATATCTTGGTGGCTCACAGAGCCACGACTTTGCTCAACTAGAGGCTACAGGAATAAAGAAATGCATCTGTGCTGTAGGACAGTTATGTGGAGTTGCAGTTAGTGGAGTGGCATTGGATTGAATTGAAGAAAGCCCTTGTGCGATTTCACAGTTTAATATCGTGTCATTTTAACACGCAGTAATTAACGTGAAAATTAAAACTTTTCGCTGCAATTTGGCAATTTTTCTCATTCATAGTATTACTTAACAATTTTTATTTGTCAATTCTAAGGATGGATATCCTATGTATGTTTGATTAGTTAACCTCAGAGAAAGTTTTTTCATTTGAATTCACTCATCTTGAATTTAAACCGTTTGTGTGAAAAACACATTAAATGACATCAGAACGCCCGGTACTGTATCACATTTTCAAAGCGTATCTACATATTGAATTATGTTAAAGTTCCCTCAACCCCTTTCTCAATAGCGGACTTTGTGAGTGGCTTTACATTCTTACTTACAATTTAAACATCCAAGTGAACCTTCAAAACGCTATTTAATATTCTGGCAGCGTCACAAAGCTGCCGCATGAAAATATGATGTTAATAGGGAGAGCGACCAGCACACCACACAACGGGACAGACAAAAGCCTGTTTTGGGCAGATTAAATTTTTTCGCGTGGGATTCATTAAAATGCGGTTAGCGTTTGTAAAATAAACCGAATAGCAGCAGCGGCTTTGGGCGCGTTGCCAATCCTCGCCAGACTGAATCACTGAACCGGTCAGCTTTTAGGGTGACTAGCACTTCGGCATTGGAATACTCTGGACGAATACGTAATGGTCATTGATATGCGCTCTAAACGCATTGGACAACAGCGCACATAGTAAAATTTGCAATTAAAATAATTGTCAATTGCTGTCGTAAATTGACTATCGATACGGTTTAATGGACTAGGGTTTGAAGTGAAATACACATTTATCGTTACTTATAAGTAATCATCATCATTTCAGCCGTAGGACGTTCACTGCTGGACATAGGCCCTCCTTTCGGATCTCCATACATACCTGTCGGACGATCTGCATCCTGCGTCTTCCGGCGACCTTTATAAGATCGTCTGTTCAACTTGTGGGTGGGCGTCCTACGCTGCGCTTGCACTATCCGTAGTCTCCACTCTAACATCTTTCGGCCCCATCGGCCATCCGCTCTACGTGCGATTTGGCTTGCCCATTGCCACTTCAGCTTGCTAATTCGGCGGGCTATGGCGATAACTTTAGTTCGTCTACGGATTTCCTAATTTCTGATTCGATCACTTAAGTATTAGCACATTACAATAAAATAATTATTATCAATTTAAGAGCATAATCATCGAACAACGAGGCAAAATAATAAGTTTCATCAATATCACCTCGATGTTTGTCGATCCATAACTGATCGTTTTTAAGTTATTTTGTACTACGCACCACTCCTTAAAATAGGCAGCTGGCCTACAGAGGTATTTCCAAACTAATACGACTTGGAGACCTTAAAAAAAAAGAGCATCCCTAAAAGGCCGGTCACGTATCCATGGCCTAGTAAGGCTTGGAGGTGGCCATGGGCGTAGGATCGCTTATTTTAGTTGAGCCTCGTGCTCATTTGCCTCCCGATTTTCATACATAAAATACCTCTATAATGTCAAAGTATATTTCCTAATATGTTACAACTGTTGGCCTTTTATCAGAAATTGAAATAGTAATAAGTGGTAACCCTAATATTGCATAGGATGCGTGTAAGAGGACTGGCCGGGCTGGGCGCCGCGCCTCGCCCGATATTTGGATCTAGTCTAATATTATTGTTTTATCTGTTCGTTTGTCTCCGATTTAACAAGACCGTGCCAGTTTTCAGTCAACGGAAACGGAAATCTAATCAATCTTTTTTTTAGTATAGCGGACAATTGAGTAGGTAGGTCTCCTATATTGTAATAGAACTCCGCCCCCCATGAACTAAGGGCCTCTGATGTCCTCACTCACTCTATATTTTTCAGCATGGCTCTCCCACGGGAGCGACACTATTAAGACACATCATGCCCCTCCAGAGGCCGAATAAATTATAAATTAAAATATAATTGACCGGACCGGGATTCGAACCCGACACCTCTCGCTCGGTTCATGGTACACTTTTAAACCCATTAAACTACGATATACTCTCAAAATGCTCGTTTAAAAGTACCTTGTCTAATGAACACAGCAGAACGTACAATTTCTTTATATATAAAAATCTTCCTGGAATTTTTTACCTTAAGGAGGCTAAAGTTACATTTTTTTATCTCAATTTATTGTAAAAGACGGTGTAACAAGGCTTTTCTCTTAATAATACAGCTTATAACCTATTGTCAGAGGTAATTTATTAATGATCTTATATTTTTTCCTGTGTTTTTCATTTTTCTTCATTTACTTCATTCTGCTGTTCAAGGGCATTTAACAAATTTAAAAGATTGTTGAATCTACAGATATGATTAAGTGAACAGCACTGATATGACTAACTCGGACCGTTTAGCTATCTGAGACAACTGTAAATATTACGTTTTCTTATTTCAATAATTTAATAATTAGTAATAGTTTACTATTTGTTATCAACATTAGTGATAAAGACGTATATTAAATGAAATACTAAATCTAGTTTATACAACGAGTTGTGTTATTCATTACTAGACTAATTGATGTTCTATTTTCAGATAAAATTACTTACTTTATTGTCATACTTTTAAGAAAAGTCCTAAATAAATTTAAATAATCTTATCTTCACCATTGTTGTATAAAAAAATGCATTTTAAGCCTACTCCGATTTCAAAGCTTTTTTTTCGCCAATCAAACCTCTAGACATGCGACGTAACATTAAACGAACGAACGTTGCTTCAAACAGCAACACAGAGCCCATACTATCGGTAATCCATATTGCAAAGTTAGCAAGTACTCCCAAACATATATTGTGTGTTGGCAGATTTGAGCAATAATGGAGCACAGCTTTAATAGAAAGCTGCAAAGCATTTTCACGATTTAATATCACACGAACACACATCCGGCCGCATTCCGAAGTTAAAATAACTTTTACGCTAGTCGCGCGATATTTAGGGGGAGACGCCCCCCCATATTGAAAATTCACACGGACGTGCCTATGCAGAACTGTCCGAGATTTAAGCTAGGATTTGAATAAACAGATACGTTTGACTTGAGTCTAGGAAATGCGCCGTAGAACATAGAAATTGCTTGAATGTGGCCGGTAGGAGTTCTCGTGTCGGTACCGATCGGTATTCTGTGGGCGTCATTGTTAGCGGTTTGAGGTGAAACTTTTGTGTTTGAATAAAAGAATCAATTTTATTGTTGTACATACGTTGAGTGTGCAACGTGTACGGGCGTGGTTCTAGATGTTTATCTGTTCGTTATGAGCCGATTAGAATGTGGTTTGTGACGGGGTAACACTTGCATGTGCACATGAGGGTCCGGCTCTCAATTCCTATGTTATGGTATGCACGTATAGCTAACACAGATGTCCTATGGTGTACGAATGTGACCAAAAATGTTGGTTGCACCCGTGTGAGAACCATGCTGAATCATATGTATGTAATAATATATATATAAATTTTTGGGCTTTCAAAATACTCAACGGTAATACGACGCCCTTGAAATTATGCCGCTTAAGTTGCGTAAAAAGCCGGCCACACAACCAAATCGCAGTGTGGCGCGAGTGTGGCGTGTGTGTTAATGGGCGGCGGTGTTCTTACCGTATAGAAGGCTCACCTGCTCCGTTGTCCGCTGTAAATTAAAAATAAAAATTCTATTGTGTGATTACATTTTTTCCCGATACATACGTTCCTTGCTGGATATTTAGTCATATGTGTATGTATTTATTAGTAATTACTTCATGTTATTTGCATAAAATGAAATAAATTAAAACATTAAAGAATATATATTCTATGTGAGAAAGTAGGTCGAGGAACCTATACTAAATACCTTCAAATAAATTATCTGAACTGTAGGTAAGTGTCAACAACTAGTTGCCTATCGGTTTTTTTAATTTTATGTTTATTTATGCCACAGTGGGCCTACAAAGTGCGTCAGCCATACTGATACATTTTAACACAATTATTGAACGTAGTCGCCATTTATCTTTACCCAAGCTTGTATTATGAGTATTAACATAGTTTCTGGAAGACGTATCAACGATTATAATGAGTTGTGGTTATTTGCAGACCGCCAGCATACCACGGCGCGGCACTGTTGGCGGGGGTCGGTGCCGTGCCTTCATACGCGCCACCGGGGCGAGCTTTCTTCACACCGCCACTGCCGCCCGAGTACAAGAATCCCTTCGCCGACAAGCCGACGCTTAGAGGTAATGATTTAATTCTTTATACCTATGTTTAACAATAAAATTACCTTACCCGAGGGAGCATATGTATAAGCATAAATGAGCCTGCTCGTCCGACGTGATACCACGGGCTCACATAGTGCTCAACGTGAAACGGTACTTGCACTGTGTTTCGCTGAGTGAGTGAGGATATCGCAGGCCCTTCAAAATGCCGCTTCAGTGGCGCAAAAAGCCGACAACACAAGAGTGAATAATTAAATATGAAATTTCCATTCGAAGAGAATTCGTTATATTATTCAAAAAGCAAGTGGGGCGCAGCCCGAGGAGTGGGCGAAAGGGACAAAGTTCAATTCACTAACAATGTCAAAGTTTCGAAAGTACTAGTTACTTTTTGTCCAAAATTTTCGGCGAACCATTTCGAGTGGCCTCCAAACAATCAAGTTTTTATAGGAGTTTTCAAGTTTAATTAATTGTAGCTTTAGTTTTGAATGGGCTCCTTTATTGAGCTGTTTTGTTTGTTGTTTCAATATTTTACAATGTTACAGTAGTTAACGGTTTAATAGAACTTTAAAATTTAAAATTACTCACAACGAACATAAATTGTAATTCTCATACTGCAACGCCGACATTTTCTAAATCTATTTTCAATGTTCTATTGTTTTGCAGGCACAAACACTGACGGGAACAACTATCTTAACAGGCGGCCCATCCCTCCGCCGTCTCTCGGGCCCGGACACGAGAGGATCCCCATCAGACCTCCTGGACAGGTAATTAATTATACTGTAACTAATATCTAAGACCTTCTCCTTGCGACTTTACGTGACGATGAAAGGAGGCCAGGTGCCCATAAAAGGCAATTATAATTCAATCGATGGGTACTAAGTTATCCCTAGTCAGTTAATCAATAAGTAGCGCTTAAGTTAAAGCCCTGTTCACGTACGTAGCCGTATAAACACATTAGCTAACACGATAAAGTCGAGAGACGGAGCGGCATCTGTGCGTATCGAATCGACTCCTCTAACACGTAATCTGCATAAACAGGTGTTCGGCGCGTGTTACCAAATTGGGCCATTTCGAGATGCACTCAAACGTTCAATTGTACAATTTTCAGGAGACGTCCTCGCCGCAAGTGCCCGCCCCGCCGCCCGCGCCGCCCGCCCTGCCACCTCTTCCGGACCACAACAGGAAGAAGGCCCTAAACACCCCGAGTCATAAGGTCGGTATTCCGGCGAACTGCGCCTCGGAACAGATGCGAAATTTCGCAATAAAAATTCGGCCTCGCAAATAGAAATACACTGTCTCTTGCAGTCGTTTTTGCAAATGTATCGATAGCGCTCCTAGTTGTTTGCCAAATATGTAAGATGCTCGTTTAGTTAACTGGAAAAGTTTAATAGAAATAAGGCCGTACTGTAATTGAGTTCGCTTCAATTAACATTTGGCTGCGGTCATATAAGAAACTTTTAATTGCTTTCAATTTATTGAACGGTCATGAAATCCTTTTGGTCTATCCGTCTAGAACCTGTAAAAACATCGTGACTAAAAATACCATTTATACATTTCAGCCGGACGAGCTTGACGGTGAGAAACATGGAACGGATCAGGCCAATTTCACTGACTTCGTACCTAATTCCCTCAATATTCCCACTATATCCAGAATCTTGTCGGGTTCCAACGGGAGGAAGGAGGATATACCCGACGTCTTGCTTAGGACAGTTACGGCTAAACCGCAGCACAATCAAGAGAAGACCTCAAAGAATGACGTCTTTGTCACTAAAGATGTAGGGGTCACGCTCAGTGACAACAGAGATGCGTCCACTGAAGGTGTTCTCGCCGTTCTGGATCCGGACATGAATAATCTAGACAGACCCCTAATTGTCGACGCGAATGGGGAGACTAATACAAGGAGGAATCTTCAGTACGCGACAAAGGAAAGGAATGAAAGCAGGAAAGAGTTCATGCCGGCTACCACCATTGGCTTTGAGCTGAAGGATCCGGAAATGTCGACCGAGAGGTATCACAATCTGGCGAATGTGAATTCAGATAAGAAAATTCTGAAGCAGGACCCCAAGAACAACGGGCCCGTGCAGAGGGCCGGCGTGACTTGGCCCTTCGCGTGGAACCTTCATATTTATTTGGCGACTGGGATGTTCACGATTCTCGCGATTTATTCGATTTTTAAGATAATCTGTTACGATAAGTACTTGCATCTCTTCACCCAGTATTACTTCATCATCTTGCATTTAATACTGGTGTTTGTGTGCCTCCTGCGCATATTTTACATGTGTTACGACCCGTACAACATCAACAACTCTTTGCCGATATTCATCAGCGAGATATTACTCCATGTGCCAGACATATTCCTTAGCATAGCCTTTGCTAGTACGATATTGTTCCTCCTGACGAACAGTGTGAACTTTAAGACGATGTGCTGCGCGTTTTTGTTCAGATCTAGGACGATCATCATCGCGGGCGGCTTGCACTTGATGTCTTGTGTCATGTTGCATATCTTCGAAAATAGTAATACTGTGTATAAGACCTCTCAGGGTGTCGAAAAAAGGGTATTAGGTCTAACGTGTCAAATTATATTTATCATAGCGTGCCTTACGCTCGGTCTATGCTACCTGTATGTATATAGAATGCTCAAAACGGTGCTCCAGAAAAAGAGCCACACGTATTTTCACGGCTTTCAAAATTTGTATCAAGCGATACATATAAACTTGGCCACGGCCCTGTTGTTCGTTCTCATGGCAGCTCTCCAAATTTTCGGAATCTTCGGAATAAATCATGTGAATATGACAAAATTCGATTGGCTCCAATGGGGCTATCAGTTCTCGTTGCGTCTCATTGAGATCAGCATTGTAGCTCTTATCTCATGGGTCATAAGTCTCAAAACTGTCATCGTCGCTTCCTTACAGCACGAGAAAGCAGACGGGCAAAAAATATCAGGATTGGGTCTTTTCCCTTGTGCGGGCGGGTCCAGCAACGAACAATTCGAATCGGATTACCCGGCAATATGTAACGCTAACACAAATTTACACACATATACCCATAGAAATGTTAAACCGATATACGAATCCGCCGGGCATCACCCGAACTTGTCTGATCAATGCTGCGCAGGCACCGTCGACCACCAGAGGTTCCATTTGAACACGCTAGCGGCCAACTGTGACAATAATTCCGGAACTGAGAATTATTCTGGACATAGTTCGATTGCGAACGCGGGTCATAGTAGTTCCACTGAATCTAGTAACGCCACTTCCAGCCAAGGCGTGACGAACCATCTCATCAAACATCACCCAAATATATCTGGATACAACGGAATTGAGTCCGCATCCGAAGACCACTATTCTAATTGCGATCCAGCAATGCAGTCTCTGCAGGGTGATGACCCAATGGACCACGAGTACAACGTCATACACTACGACAGCAATAGCGACTTCATTCGCGACACCAAGAACCAGAACTACACGGGAGGCTCCAACCGTAGCTCCCACAACTTCAAACACATGTCATACGACAGAATGTCCTCGAGAACGAACAGCAACCCGCGCAAAAAGCATAGGCCTAAGAACAAAAATGTTCAGAACTGCATGACGATGGGTTACGAGCCCAACATAAGTCACCACTACCATCAGCCGCACTTACCCGACGAGTACGGTGACTACAACACAGAGAACGCGTCGTACCACGCCACAGGCGCTCAGACCTTGAACCCCAACAGAAGTTATGAAGGCAGTCACGTCCGAGGCTCCCAACGGCGCAATTCGCCGTCCCTGGTAAACTCCAGCGGGAGTCAGAAACGGGGCAAAGGTAACCCGTTCCCTGACAGGCCCAAATCAACGGACCTATACGGTTTCAATGAAGACCCCGACGAGAGAAACTACGCAATCGCGTTAGGCACACCGCAGTCCACCTCTAGGAACTGTAGCTACGAATACGCCGAACCCCAGGACGAGATAATCCCCAACGAGCCAGCCGGCACGATGCTGGTGGCTCAGAACGGCTTCGTCAGGTTCAGGGCTCTAGAAGACGGCCCGTCGCAGACCTGATTCACGCTCAACCTGTCCGCGGCGGCAGAGGACCTCAGCTTCTGAAGGCGTGCCTTTACGGCGTTTGTATATCAGTGTATAGTAGATTAAAAGCGGTGCGAACCGCCGGCCTCTTGTACATAGCCTAAGTTAATTTAGATCTCGACCGAGACGATGCCATTATTATTAAATACGTAACGGCCGTAGTGCGACCAAAACCGAGTACAACCCTGGTCTATTGAATAGAAAGTGTTATTGAAATCAGATTCTGTTGTATATGGAGTATTAATGTTGCCATTAGATCCGAATATTTTATTTATAGTTAAATGCGTGGTGTTTTTATTTCTGACAACTAAACTGCTATTGTTTGTATGGCTTGAGTCGATCTGCTGTCAAGGATATTATAATGATTTCGTTTCGTTGTAATTCTGTCCACAAAGGTTACGTGTATTTTTATCAACTGACCCGTTTATGTTATTGTATCAGTTTCATTGCATTTAACTCGATGTTCTACGAATATTTCCGATAAATTTTATATTCATAGTATAAAGTGAATGTTATTTTAATAGTTATATGCGTGAAATAATTGTAATATTTATTTTATGCACGAAGATAAGGTACTTACATGTTTACTATAGTCTGTGTCCTATATAAGTGTTACCAGGTAAAGATGTTTTTCTTACTTTTAGAATTAATCTGGCAATCGATGTTTGCATTTCACAATCCAATACGTTGAATAATTATACAAATTAGTTGGCACTAACTCAAAGGAGTAGAATTATTATCAAAATATATCATTTATTAATTGTAATCGTAATATCAATAATAATTTTCTAAATTTATCATAACCTAGTCAAAATGAATGTTTTATGGTTATTGTAATCCTGCCATTATCACGAGAATATATGAACACTAGCAAAACTCAGAATTTATTATGGATAGCACAGAATTATCTTAAATGTTATGTCGATATGTGTCGAACATATAATATATGTCGCATATAATGTGCGTTATCAACTAGATAGGTGAAAATATAATTGTATAAATTAGGACAAAGAGTATTTATGATCGATTGAATATTCTAAGTCGAACAATTGGTCTTTTTTAGGCAAACAAACGGACGGGTTGAACGCAGCTTCTTGATGTTCTTTATACAGGTTCTAATTTATACATAACATCTGAGGCGTAATCATTCTACTGCGGATGCTCTCAATCGCTGCGTATAGTCCGTCCGTTAAGAAGACCTCGGCTAGGCGTCATTTGTGCCCACGTAAATTCTATGTACATATTCATCATGTATGGTGTATATAACCGTCTGATGGGTTATAATTATTTTTTTATTTGTATATATAATTGCGCTACATAGGTAGCGATTGGCAGTTTCCGTTTTATGTAAATTATATCATTTTTAAATGTTCCAAGACTGTACCTACGTTTATCATTTAACGAAACAAGTGACATTTACTATGTATAATAAATAAAATGATAAATACTTGGAAGTTTTTTTAACCGAAACCGTATATGAAATATACCTTTTCAATTTTACAACATTATTAATACAAAATATGTAATGTATGAGTAGCAGTATAACATTTTAATTTTGCTACTGTATGGTAGATGGCGCTAATACAAACTTTGGAAATATTTTTCATAGATGGCCATACATGAAGATGGGTTATAAACATGACCGTTTTCAGAAAATATAATCTAATAAATAAATATTTTACCAGTACTAAAAATATTAAATTATTAATATACTTGAGGGAAATTAAGAGAAAATTTAAAAATAAAACGATAAATTTACTTTTTATAATAATATATAGTTATGTATAATAAATAGGCTCACAATTTTATTTGAAATTACCAATGTAATTGATTTCATTTAAATTATTAGAGTTTGCGTATGTATCTGTTGATAGGTTAAATGAGGTACAAGTTACAACCTTTACATAAGTCATGTAGCGTGCAATAAATATGATTAGTTAATAACCGGTTTCTATATTTAGTTTTGACCATAATATTTACTTGAAAAAAATATTTTACATTGTGCATTACAAATTAGTAAAAACATTAGTAAAACAATTAGAAAATATCGTCAAATTTTTATTTTATCGACTAATCTACTACATCAACTGTATTACTGACCCTGCCACATTATAATGCTATAGCGGCAACAGAGCATGTGGGTTTCCTATATATTAAGAAAATACTGCCGCAGATGAACAACGGCACCACAGTTCGCGCAGTTGTTGTGTTGCTGGCCTTTTACGCCACTTAAGGGACTTCGATATATATCCTCAGTCACTCTACGAAACACAGTATAAGTACCGTTTCACACTGAGTATTCTTTGAGCCCGTGGAATCAGTTCGGGTGAACCAGCCCAATTAATGCGTCACCATATGCTTTAGCATGGCACCATGGACCTATGGAAAACCGCGCCAGTCCACGCATTGGTTGTCATGGCGGCTTTTTACGGCACTTAATCGGCATTTTCAAGGGCCTCCGATATCCTCACTCATTCTCATGACACTCTACGAAACACAGTATAAGTACCGTTTCACGCTGAGTATTCTGTGAGCCCGTCGTATCATTTCAGACCAGCCGGCTCAATTAGTACGTCAGCATGGCACTCCAACGGGTAAAAATAAAAGAAATCATGATCTAAATCAAATGATAATCATTATGACACTGTGCTTCTCACAAAATATAGACTGCTCCATGAATGAATATGATTTAAGGCTGCGGGGGCAAAATAGGCAAACTGAGTTAGCGGCTTATTGGCTTATTATGCCCTAAGTAAGGAAATGTACTTGAAATGGAGTATTCACAGTTTGGTGTTTTGCACTCAATCTACGCGTTATTTTTATTCTATAACGGACAACGTAGCAAGTGGGTCTTATATATGATAAGAACACCGCCGCCCATGAACAATCGCATCACGTTCCGCGCATTGGTTAATTTGCAGCGTTACGCGCGCCGATAACTCAACGGGCGGCTGACTTAAACAAAAACCGGTTACAATTGTATGCAACTGGCCTTAAGGGCTATGACGAAAGCCCTAGATTCTTAGCAAACCATCGGACTCCCAAAGGATCGCAACTACAAGTTTTGTTTGATTTCTAATAATAATAATTGGACCTAAAACCCGCGGATGGGAGTCTGAAGATTCTTTCATACAGGTGCTATAATTTAAGTATAAACTGTTCCTTTGTGAGAGGAAATAAAAACCATATTATTTGATAATTCATTTAATAAAAATATATCAATGCTATAACAAAAATTAATTACAATTTGAAACGTCATCAAACTAGCAGAGTGCGTGAACTGTTTAGTAATGAAATAATAATCAAATTTTAAGTCTCGGAAAGAAAAAATTAACAATATTTTTCTCAATACAAATGATGATATGAAGAGATAAGATGATATGACAATTAAAGGGACATTATCTAAGATAAAATCATAAACAAATTGATGTATATTTTAAAAAAGGTTAGTTTAGAATATCTAAGAAACATTTCTCATTGTCAAATTAGTTTTTATTAAGTTATATAATATTAAACGTTGTAAAATCAATGTTGATTAATGAATTCATACACCATTAAAATAATAAATCGTCCAAAGTTGTATTTTACAATATAAAATACAGATTAAACTTTAATAAGAAAAATATTCCTGAAACGGATCAAAAACACGTCACGTTATTCATTAATTAATATTATATCAAAATTTACTTTAATTAATAAATGAAGAAGTAACAGGTGATGCCTAGAGATCATCATGACTGCATTATAATCTAACGCTGCTATACAATACGTATAATTAATGTTTATTATATACTGTTAATGTCCTTTCTGACACTCCTAAGGTTCTTCTGAGCCGAGAATTGTGCTCCGAGTAGCTTCATAACTTGCGCATGACTTTGTCCCGATTTCTTTGTAGATCCATAATTTTCTTTCACGTACAGCGCAAATTCGTTAGTGCTGCCAGAGCGTGCCGGAGTAGATATTACCACGCCATCTTTATTCTTCCTGTTGACAATGATTTCAAAAGTCCCCCGGCAGTAGCCGCAGCATTTTTTCGTTGTGTCTATAGATTTCGAATGGCGTTTTATACTGAAATAAAAATGTTTAAGTCATTTTTTTTCAAAATATATATTTCCTACTTCTCAAAAGCTCAGAAACAGAAGGCTCAGCAAGAAAAGCTCAAATAAACATTTCTCTAATTTAAGGAATAATTACAAAATACAGTATTTTAAGTAGATTTTTTGAGGTTTTTTAACTTCATGGGTAGGGTATTTCACTTTAATTATCTTATTTGGGCACAGAAAATATTCAAGGATATACATAATTATCTTTTTAGATTCAGACAGATCAACCTTCTAGCTAATTTGTAAGCAAATTCTTTTTTATGGTTCTTTTTTAGACAACGGTGCCGGTGGGTCTCCTATTTGGTAAGAGAACACCACCGCCCATGGACAACCGCATCATAGTCGACGCATTGGTTATGTTGCCGGCTTTTTGCACAACTTAAGTGGCATTTTAAAAAGCCTCCAGTGTCCTCACTCAGTCAACGAAATAGTAGAAGCACCGTTTCATGTACCACTACCTTTTCACGCTGGTATTCTGAGAGCCCATGGTATCTCTTCAGACGAGTCGCATATATCATATACGCTGTCTTATAAAATGACAGCATGCACCTCTTTAGATGCCAAACAAAGAAAAATGGGATAAAAAATGTTACCTATATCCACACTGCTTGCATTTATAACAATACTTGTAGTGTATCTCAAGTTCATGGCATCGGGATATCTCTTCTAACTCGGGGTATTTACGCAGCGCCACTCTACACCTGAAAAAATTATATGATTAATAACACTGAGGTCACAAGATCTATTATTTTTACTCTATAACGGACAACGGAGCAGGTGGGTCTACTATATGGTAGGATCGTTATTATGGTATCGGCTTTTTTGGCCACTTAAGAGGCATTTTTAAAAGCCTCCGATATCCCTCTGATATCACTCACTCTGCGAAACACAGTACATGTACCATTTCACGGACGAGCCGGCCCAATTAGTACATCAGCATATGCTTAAGCATGGCTCTTCCACGGGTGAAATAGAAATTTAAATTAATACAAAAAATATATCAGTGAAAACTTTGCCTATTAAAATGTAATCCTAAAATAGCTATATTCTACCAGACATAATCACCACGAATGCCACTTAAATTTTGGATTTACTGAATTCATCTTGAATATTCTTTTAATAGAAAACTACATTATTTGTGAGCAATATGTTCCTACTGCTATATATTATGCTACATAATATACATATATGTATTTATTACATATATACTATATTACTATATATTAGGGGGAGGCCTATGGCCAGCAGCTGAAATTATGATGATGATAGTATATTATTATGAACTTTAATGTTTCTTAGAAACGCTGGCATAACGATGAGCGATATATGATTGAGCTTTAGAGAAAAATATATAAAAAGTCCACAATCGTATATATCCAACTTTCATATTTATATGGCAAAACAACGTTTGCCGTATCAGCTAGTATTATATAAGTCATCATTTGTGGTTCTAAAGTTACGTCTACTTTAAAGAAGTAAAAAATTATTAGACATTTGAGTAGGCTGGTTCTAGTCTCACGCTATTCGCATATTTCGTCAGCGAGGATCGTTTCAATGATCGCTCCTCTCTACAGACTATCCACTTGGCGATTTTCCATGACTAGGCACGCTGACGACGTCCACTGCACTCGACCCTAGAATGCACACTGAAGACAGAGGCGCTCGGGCGCTGACCACCGTCCGCGCTGATACCTACGCGTCATTCAAAAACGCTTCTTAGGAGAATGTCAGCAGGCGGTCAGCACAAGAACGGAATCAGCCTTAGCATTTCTGATTGTGTTAAATTTGAACCCACTAACCATTTATTCCACAGAGCTCCATGCCCGGCTCTGAGCTCTCCATCAAGTTGCCAGGTGGCTGCGTGGCACATTTCGTGGATGAGCGTGTCACGAGCCCTTTGTGGCGTATCCAAGACCTTACTTGACAGCTTTATACTGGAAATCCGTCGTTTCTCTCCAGTGGACTTCTTTATTAGGCGATTTGTAGTAGTACTAAAATTAATTTATATGAATTTATAGCATAGTAACTTAATTATCGTATCCATTAGTACTATTTCTGGTTAGACTATACTTTGCATCCGTGGGAGCGCCATACTGAAGCATATGCGGACGCACTAATTGGGCATACTCGTCCGAAGTGATACTGCAGGCTCACAAAATACTCAGCGTGAAACGGTGCTTCTACTATGTTTCACTGAGTGAATGAGGATATATGCGACAATACAACTAATGTGCGAACTGTGGCACAGTTGTCCACGGGCGGCGGTGTTCCCATAAATAAGACCCACCTGCTCCGTTGTTCGCTATACCATAAAAAGACCTGAACGAATCTGTCTTACCCCGCAGTGCTTCTCAACTTAGTGTCCCAGAGCAGAGGCATATCTTTGTCCATCCTATCACCAAATACTTCCTTGTTAAACTCATTATAAAGTCGTCTCACAAGTTGTTCCCTTAGATTTTTAAACTCGTCGTGATACTGTAAAGCTTCGATATTGCATCGCCAGGAAGGCACGTTATCTGAAATTTTCATCATACTACTATAAGAAAAAGAGCAAAACCACCCTTTGAACTTAACAACCTCAATACATACATACAATCGGTGTGAGCAATGTAATCAGAGCAGTAAAAACAGCTTTTGGGAGCCTCGTAGCTTAATAGTTTAAAAAATGTACCATGAAGCGTGAGGTATCGGGTTCGAATCTCGGTCGGGATTATATATAATATTATAATTGAATTTATAATTTATTCGGTCGCTGGAAGGGCTTGACAGTGGCCGGGCGAATGTCTTAATACTGTCGCACCCGTGGGAGAGCCATGCTATCGCATATGCTGACGCACCAATTGGGCCGGCTCTTACGAAGTGATGCTACGGGCTCACAGATTACTCAGCGTGAAATGGTACTTGTACTGTGTTTCGCAGAGTGAGTGAGGATATCAGAGGTACTTAAAAAGTTCCGGCTTTTTTACGTCGCTTAACCAGCATTTATAGGGCCCTCTTCCCATATCCTAACTCACTCAGCGAAACAGAGTAGAAGTACCGTTAGAAGTAAAATTCCATTTCCGCTGAGTATTCTATGAACCCGTCTTATCACTTCGGTCGAGCCGGCCCAATTAGTGCGTCAGCGTTTGCTTCAGCATGACTCTCCCACGGTTGGCAAGCCACATAGCATATTTGGATGAAAATTGTAGAACAAAAGATGAGTTAAAAGGTAAAAACCAGTATTCAGGTTACTAACGGAATAAGGGAAAACCTTGTCCTGAAAAGTTCTTAAAAAGAACATATTTATAGATTTTTATATACATGAATCAGTATATAAATTAAAAAGATAATGATGAAGATGGATATTCACTACAATCTTAAACTTTGCCATAATTTAACTTATTTTATTAGTTGTTTCTGTGAGAATTGCTTCTCGTTTAAAATTCCTGATTATAAAAGACATAATTAGGACCATTTTTTAACTGTAACATAAACTTACCAGCCAGTGATGCCACAAAGCTGAGACGTTTTAACTCTGGTGTACGACAAACATCTAGTTTTTCTAACTTTTTGTTTATAATATCAACATTCTTTTTATCTTTTTTATTTTCATCTTGGTTTGTTGATAGTTTATCTGTTTCACCAATACTATGTATTTTTTTAGTCTTTATTGAAACATCATTTTTTTTATTGTCAATACCAACATGTAACTTTTCCAAAATCTTTTTATTTTTATCAGCATTGTGAAGAACTGAACTAGTTGTGAGAGGTTTCTCTTTTGTAATTTTTTTTGAAGGAGTTTTTATGTCTGGAATAGGGTCAAATTTAATCTTTAATACATCATCCATAACTTCTACTAGTTCAGTAACAGTCATTGCTTTTGAATTTTTCTTAATACTTGTTTTTACATCACGGTAGATATTACATTTAGACTTTGGTATCTCCGGAGTACTTACACATTCTGTATAGAGTTTCTTCTTGGACCGTTTTTCTACAGTATCAATCCCATGTTTTAATTTCTTTTCAGAATCAGTCAAATATAATTCCTTATTTTTTTTTATTACAGATCTTATATTTTCCTTATCTTCATCATCATAGACAAGTTTTTTAGATACATGATTAGGCTCTCCAAACTTTTTCCAAATATCACCATAAAGTTCACATAGTAGTTTATGGTGTGATTTTTCAATTTGTACCATAGAACAATGGTCTTGATATTCATAGACAACATCGGCAGGAGTAGATGGTTCAGGTTCTGTTCTTGGTGTTGCACAGAAATAATCTTGCATAGGTGACCATCCATTGCAACTAGGTTGGGATTTATTGTGTTTTGAGCAAGCTGATAAGTTAAAAGACACCTGTAAAAGTTTATTTTAAATATATAAAACATTATGTTATTATTCACAGAGAAGGATTTCTTATATCATGTAAAATGTATTTTAAATGTTTTATCACTATCTAAATTTTAAGAACTTCATTTTTCATAAGCAACAAAACTAACAACACTAAAATAACTTACATTTCCTGATTTGCTTGGATGATTAACATCATCTTGTAATATATCATCAGCTGTTTCATGTGAATCTTCAAGTTCTAATATAGAGTAATTATTATTTGGGGGAAAACGCTGAAACGGAAAAACAGGCAAATACATCCACATGATGCTATATTTTATTACTAGTTAAAACAAAATAAAAATTTTAATACTTACAGGCTTATTTACATCTCCTGCCTGAAACTTATCAAAAGATTCGTCTATAACAATGACATCTGGATTATTCTTTGGTTTTTCATTTTGAACTCTATTTTTCTTCAAGGAGAGTGAATGAAAACCTGTAAGAAATCACCAGAGCTAAAAACACACCACGGATTGACATCATATTTATTATGTAAAAGCCACATTAATATATAACAAGTTACATTTATTTTAAATACCTTGATTCTTTTTTTTCTCCATCGTAACTGTTTAAATAGTAACAATATATCGAGGAATTATGTTAAAAATAAAATATCAAATACATTTTAAAACGAGACAACCGTTATACATTTCAATTATCCGCGCGTTGTCAGATTATTGACAGTTGACAATTAGGTGTATGGGATAACCGATGTAGATAATAACAATGTTATAGAATATAGTGTTATGTAGTTGATTACGTTGATGATGTCAGATATTTTCTGCTGATTTGCTTGTAATAAACATGTTTTTTGGTAAATATTGTTGAAATACGAAACAAGTCTTAAATAATGGTTTAACCTTTAGTTACCACAAAATTGCATCTAAGCCGTGTTGTGTTAAAACATGTTTAGACTATTACTATTCTATTGCGGACAACGGAGCAGGTGGGTCTCCTATATGGTAAGGAACACCGCCACCCTTGAAAAACCGTGCCACAGTTTGCGCATTGGTTGTGATGCCCCCTTTTTACTCCATTTAAGCGGCATTTTAAGGGTCTGCTATATCCACACTCAATCGGCAAAACACTGTACAAGTACCGTTTCACGCTGAGTTTTCTATGAGTCCGTGGTATCACTTCGAACGAGCCGGACTAATTAGTGCGTCAGCATGTGCTTCAATATGGCTCTCCCACGGATGCGGCACTATTAAGACACTCGCCCGGCCATTGTCAAGTCCTTTCAGAGACCGAGTTAAATTATTATTGTTGAGACCAGAATTCGAAGCCGATACCTCTCACTTCATGGTAAACTTTTAAAACCATTAAGCCACGAAAAACAACAACACACGTCTTTAAATTCATATATTATTTTCCACAATTTGTATCGTTTTGCATTGATAGAAGATGCTTAGACAATTGCTAAACTAGGGTCCACCCGTGCCTAAATTCAGATGTTTTACTTTTTTGTGGTAAGACCGATTATTAGTAAGTATTATTCTTTATTTGTAGATAACGGTACATTTATTGGCATAAATAAAAATGGATGCGGCGATAAATTACAATTAAATATTACATAACATGTAGAAAATGATTATAATAAATGTCTAGGCTATCTAATAGATATTAATCATTATGCATATCACAGTTAATTGTTTTACAGCATAAAAGCGTGCATTATTTTGCTTCATAACTTACTAAAGTGATGTTATTTAATTTGAAATGTAACCGCGAACCTTCAGCTCTATTGTGGCCTTTCATTTTGTTTACGCAATTGAAATTGGTCTCGAACTGGGTCGAGTTTTGTGCTAGATGTTTACGGTGTACTTTTATTATTGCACATAATTGAAAAAAGTGGTCAATTATACTCGATCTGGCCATTACCAACTTTTACGTTTATCTTTGGAGTGCCGCGTTTTTGTCTGCCCGACGTAAGTTTTTATAACAACAACAGCGAGCTGCGCTTTTAGTCTCGTAGTAATAGCGCCTCTCCAGAATAAGTATTTGACTAGGCAACTTAGGTTTCGTTTTAGTGCTATTTTAAAAATTGAAGCCTATAGGATCAAATCGTTCTTCTAGATTAATGATCCGTTTATTAACAAATTTAATTAATTAAGTTTTATTAACAAAATTTAAACAACTTTATTTTGCATAATAAACTAAAAAAAAAAATATGCAGGAAACAATTGGTAATTTTAATCACAGCTCAATTTACTTATGTAAATATTGAAATGCTCTATAAGGAAATGAAAGTTAATGTTATGTTACACTTTGTTGATTAAATTGTTAAGCTTGTTCAAAAGGCTTTCCATAAACTTGAAAAAAAAAGATCGATGTAATACGTTTATTCAGAAGTGCGATCATACTTTGAAAATTTTTGTTTTATAATTTTGATAAACCACGCCCTCCGTTTTCAGCCGTGACGCGCCGGCCTATAACTACGCGTTCCCCATATCAACCCGTTGGTGTCGTAAGAGGCAACGCAGGGACAAAACGAAGAATAAAAAAATTACTTCCGATCCATTAACTTTCATAATTTTTCATATGGTTCTTTTTTCTTCGACTTTTTTGCAATGCCATATAGACTTCCAAACTTCACTTTCATAATTACTTTTATTTATAGCATATAATATCTAATAGCATAATCTTATAAAATCTGGTAATCAAAGAAAATACCAGAGCCTTGTTGCTACGTGGTTTTAAAAGTCTGCCATGAAGCCAGAGGTATCGGGTTAGAACTCCGGTCGAAACAATTATAATTTAATTTATAATTTTGGAAGGGTTTTACAGTGGCCGGGCGTCTAAATACTGTCACATCCGTGGAAGAGCTATGCGATAAAAACCAGCCCAATCTTACCCAACCCAATCTTAAGAATATTGGGTTTAAAACTATCTCTTAAACATTTGCGAAGTTTCTTAATACTCCCAGACAACATTATCGATTTTATACTGTTAAAAGTATGTATCTTAAATTTTCCGACCGGTCTTTGTTGTCTTCTATGACGATTCTTCTGCGAAAGACTTAGGCAAATGTCAATATATAAGTTATGTTAACCATTCGAAATCGCTCCACTCATTTTCATAAATATGTAATTGATTTTTCATCCGTGGGAGAGCCATGCTAATGCATAAGCTGACGCAAATTGGACCAGCTAGTCGCAGTAACATCACGGGTTCACAGCATAAACACATTAAACACTAATTGTATTGTCTTTCGCTGAGTGATGGAGGATATCGGAGGCCCACTAACTTACACGGTTTAAGCGGCGTAGAAGGCCGAAAATACAATCGAAGCCCGGATTACTGCGTGGTTGACCATTGATCGCCACGTGATGGAAAGACGATCTAATGGAGGTCGTGGGCAACCGTTAGATAGTAGGTAATGGGTGGGCGTCTTTGGGGAGGCCTATGTCCAGCAGTGGACTTGATAGGCTGATGATGATGACCATTGATAGCGGTGAACCTATACATAAGGGGACCTTCTTACTTCATTGTCCGAAATAGAAAATAATCTTTTACGTTATGATTTGATTTGTTCCACTGATTTTTACATGCAAATGTAATTTAACTTGATGATAATGCAATGCTCTTCGCGGATGATTTTTTGCTTAAGATTGCATATCTAATTAAGTTTCTCTAAGTGGCATAAATGTTTTAATTTACCTTTATAGTTATGTATACGTTGCGAATACAGTGGGTTTTGTAATTGATTAGATGGGGCATTTTTAAACGTAAACAATTATTATACTGTTAGTGTATATAGTAATTCATACATATGGTAATTCGTTTTCGTAGTGATTATTTTTTAGGTTTATAGTTTTCATGCTAAACTTCCTCATTTAAGGTTCAATACAAAGTTCGTGCAGCATCTTTAACCGACTTCAATTGAAATTAAAAGAATACTTTAATAATTGAAATTAAATCAAATCGACATGTCTTTTTATTTTATTTTCTTTTATTCTATAGCGGACAACGGAGCATGTAGGTCTCATGTATGCTAAAAGGACACCGTCGCCCATGAACAACCGCCACAGTTCTCGCGTCGGTTGTGTTGCCGGCTTTTTATGTCACTTAAACGGCACTTTTAAGGGCCTTCGATATCCTCATTCACGCTGCGAAACTCAGTACAAGTACCGTTTCACGCTGAGTAGTCTATGAGCCCGTAGTATCACTTCGGACCAGCCACCTAATTTTTTGCGGCAGCATATGCTTCAGCATTTTTTGCCATGGGTGCGACAGTATTAAGACACTCGTCAACGCCTTCCAGAGTCCGAATAAATCATAAATTTAATTATAATTGTCCGTACCGGGACTCGAACCCAATGAACCGCTATCATGAACCTCTCGCTTTATTGTAGGCTTATTAAAGCACTTACCTACGAGGCTTTATTCAATATGATTGTGAAAGTTTTATATACTTTAATGCTTAAAATCAAGTTCAAACCTAATTTTATTTTAATATGTCTAGTCTAGAAAATGGGAATGTCATTGTCAGCACTCACCCTTGCCCTGTGAGGACGCATGCGTAGTACCACGCAACATGGCGACTGCTTTATTAAAATAACTAAATGTTTATATGAAAACTTATCAATGTGTTAACCTGACCTCAGAGCGAGGTCGAAAAGAGGTTTCGTACTACAATGCTAGAGCCAGCCCAAGGTCGAACTTGGTTGTTTTGAGAAAATTATCAAATTTTGAATCGAAATTCAATGGGATTTCAGTTTTGCGCTAAGTCCGTCACAGTGCGGTCGTGTTAGACAACCATGTAATGGTGAGTTAGTGAATAGTGTATCGTAGTGTTTAGTGTTTTTTTTTGGAATGCGAAGTGCTTAGTGTCTAGATAGCATAGTGCAACGATGTATTTAGATGCTTAAAAGATCAATATATGTCAAATGTGTCGGAATAGCTCGGTCGTTCGTTAAATTGCACAATAGATAGTAATTTTTATCGATTTGCGACAGTTTATGTGCGTTTAATATTACGTTTAAAGTATAAAAAACAATCTTTATATGTCCACCATTACACATACTTTAACAATTTTTATAATTAACTTACAAATTAATGTTGCATTTTATTTAATATTTATCAATTTAAAACTACATTGGATTGGGTTTTTTGTTAAATCAGGAATTAAAAAAATATTTATGCTCATTTTAAACAAATCGAAGCCAGCCCCGCGAAAAATCACGTAAATGTTTTAAATGAATATTCTATTTTAAATAAGGCTGCATCAAAAGCGAACGCTCCCAAATTTACTTTCAAATAATCAGAAAATTAATTTGTAATTAGTGCCAGAATCATCAACATTGAAACAGCTCCTAAAAATGACACCACCAAAATAGATCGGCAATAATCCATTTTTTTTAAGTCGAATGCGCAATATTTATTTTAATTATTTACATAAACATTAACAGTAATCTTAACTAACAATAAATTAGACGAATTTGATTAACTTTTTATCATAGACCTACTTTAACAATGATCAGATAATAATAAATCTATATACATTTCTATACTATTATATATATATCTCGAGGGCTTCGTAGGTTAGTAGTTTAAAATGTTTACCATGCAGCGAGAGGTATCGGGTTCGAATCCCGATCCGGACAATTATAAATTATAATTTAATAGGTCTCTGGAAGGGCTTGACAGTGGCCGGGCGAGTGTCTTAATACTGTCGCAAGCCGTGGGAGAGCCTTGCCGAAACATTTGTGGACGCACTAATTGGATCGGCTCGTCCGCAGTGATATCACTGCCTCCAATAGCGTGAAACAGTAGTGTGTTTTGCTGAGTGACTACAAGATGTCGGTGAGCCGTGATATTACACAGCTCAAGCGGCGTACAAAGTCGGCAACATATCCAAAGAACTGTTGCGTGTTTGTCCACGGGTATCGGCTTTAATTTATAGGAGACACTAATTCTTATTACTTATTATTTTCTTATTTCACGATCATTCATTGATGCCGTCTGCAAAATGTCTACAAGTTTATAGCCACAAATATTACCAAATTAATGCGTATCACTGAAGCGTTATATCGGATATCCATTCAGATAAATATATAGATAATGAAGATAGATATGGACTGAAGTGAAGTGTTATTCTCTGCGATTTGATTTTTTTATGAATGGTGGCAAACGTGCAGGAGGCTCACCTAGGGCAAGCGGTCCTCCGCCCATGGACACCCCTAGCCCTTGCAAAGCTGCGTGTGCGTTGCCGACTTTTAAGGAATGTGTACTCTCTTTATTTGAAGGTCCCCAAGTCGTATTGGTTTGGAAATACCCCTTCTGTATACGCTCAGTTGTGGAACACAAACGAGATGAAAGCGATGAAACTTTGTATTCTGCCTTGATTTTCGATGGTGAAATTCAGTAGTATCAATCCAAACAACTCCTCCGAACATTCCCCGTGATAAATACGGTTAAAGATGCTGAGCGTAGTAACATCTATACGCAACGCCAAAGAGTCAAGCTGATCAGAAAGGACCTGGACATCAACTATTCGAGCTGCTCTGTACACGTTGCATAAATAATAGGATAATGTCGAGAAGACGGATTTCATTGAAAATATATTTAAAAAAGGTCTATAGAATAAGAAATTATTACAATAAACATATAACTTCTAGAAAATATAAATAGTATACCTATTTAAAATACTAAAAATTAAGTTTTTTAAGGTATTGTGTGCCACGCACAATCACTCTGTGGAATCAGCTTTAGAAATACGCTTGGGGATTTAAAAAAAGAGCGTACCTATCCCCAAAAGGCCGGCAACTCACCCGCGGCCTCGCAAGGGCTGGAGTTATCCATGAGGAGCAGACTCACTTACCTATAACCGCCCGAATAGTGTTACAGACGCAGACGTGTTCAATTCGCTTATCTTCGCCTACTATAGCAGTAAGAGTTTATCACATTATACTTAGTATATATATAAATTAAAACCAATGTTTAATGCCTTTGTGCACTTCTATACCAACCATTTTTTTTATGATATAGCGGATAACAGAGCACGTGAGACTCCTATATGGTAAGAGAACACCGCCGTTCATGGATAACCGCGCCACACTCCGCGCATTGGTTGTGTTGATGGTTTGTTTTGCCGCTTAAGTCGCATTTTTAATAGCCTCCGTTGTCCTTTACATACCACTCTGCGAAACACAGTACATACACCGTTTCACACTGAGTATTCTGTGAGTCCGTGGTATCACTTCGGACAAGCCGGGCCAATTATTGCGTCAGCATGTCTCTCCCACGGGTGTGAAAGACATTTGTCTGTCCCGGCCACTGTCAAGCCCTTCCAGAGACCCAATAAATTATAAATTTAATTATAATTTATAATTTTCCGGACCGGGATTCGAACCTGAAACCTCTCGATTTATGCTACAGTTTTAAAACCTCTAGCTGCGAGGTACTTATGCGTTGATATTATAGAAGCAGTTACAGGGATGTAGGAGATCTTCGATATAACTTTTTTTATAATGTAGGTTATATTAGACCTTCATAATTATGTTACAATGTGATAAGTATATTGATTATTTATATCAGGTGCTTTTTATATATTACAAAACGTTTTTTATTATTCCAGAATCAAGCCTAAGACAACAAATTTTGATAAAATCAGATATTTTCAAGTGTTCTATCTTGTTCTTACAACAACAATTAAAAATAAGCAAGAGTATGACAAGTTATAGTATCAAAAAAATAGTTTATTTATGAGTGGAATAGATTAGTGGCAAAAATAAAATGTTTATTTTTATTTATTTCTTTCACGCATTTCATGTAATTATGACGCTTGCCAAGTATATACAATAGTACATATTTGATTATCGATTTAAAAACGATTAGAAATTTAAATTTGATTTTATTGATCACGAAATAAAGTTTTAATTAATATATATGGGATTAATTCATTGAACAAAACCATATTTTTAAAGTATATATTCCGTATTATATATTATATATATATATATATATAATGGTAGCAAGACCCCACTTTTCCGTTTTGAAATGAAGACGGATGGATAATTTCTTTAGCGAGAACGTTACATCATTAGTGAACTGTCATTGCGCATCATGTAATTGCAGTACCATTGTACGATTGTAATATTAAATTATTGGCATTTAGAAATGTCCATTTGTTACGCAAGATGGACAATAGATGTATTATTACATTTATTATTTCTATTAAAATAGATCAATAATAAATGTAATAGTTGTTATAATTGAATACGTTATAAAATTCTTAAACAAATATGCAAAAATGTTTTTGGCAGCGGTGGGATTCGAACCCACGCCTCCGAAGAGACTGGTGCCTTAAACCAGCGCCTTAGACCGCTCGGCCACGCTACCCCATGATAGTGTGGCCGAAATTATACAACTAGATCTAACAATAAAGCTTTTATAACTAATAATAGATGTTAAACAATTATCTGTATGGGTTGACTAAAGTATTATCCATTATCGGAAATATAAGCAAAAAAATTAAGTAAACTATCTTATTTCCAGTAAAGAAATATTATTACTTAATTAAAATTTATTATTTCAAATAACATTTATAAATGAGAAATCTAAAAACATTTGAACTTTTCTACTAAAGTATTTTGAGATGTATTATGAAGTGGTTATATCTGTTTTATAAATTATTGGCTTCTACTCTTCGTATTTAAACTGAAATGTAAGGATAAAATAACATGATTAAAACCTACTTAACATGTCACTCACTCAATTGCTATGTATGTTTTGACAGGCGTTATTTTATTTAAATATATATTATAATTGTTTTACATTTATATAACAGCTTATACTCCAAATTTGGTTAATGTTCCATAAATAATTTAAGGAATGATCGTTAAATAAATACTTTCAAATGTTTCGCTGAGTGCTGATTGTGGAGGGTAACTAAGTTATACGCTTTAGCAACAAAAGCCGACAATATAACTAAAGTATAGATTGTAGCGTCGTTGGCCATGGGCGGCGTTGATTTCTTACATTAAAAGTACCTAATGCTCACTATTTTATAAGAATTGTTCTCAATAATTCAGAATATCTTGAATAAATAACAATGTTTTTAAGTAAGTAACATTAATATTTTCACCGGTGGGAGAGCCACGCTGAAGCATATGCTGACGCACTAATTGGGCCGGCTCGTCCGAAATGATACCACGGGCTCACAAAATACTCAGCGTGAAACGGTACCTGTACTGTGTTTCGTAGAGTAAGTGAAGATATCGGAAGCCCTTAATAATTACGCTTAAGTGGCGTAAAAATTCGACAACACAGCCAATGCGCCGACTGCGGCGCGGTTGTCCATGGGAAACGGTGTTCTCTTACCATATAGGAGACCCACCTGCTCCGTTGTCCGCTATAATATAAATAAATCACTACGAAAAGTAAATGATACCATAAAAATGAACGCCTTATTTGGGTCAAATTTAAACGTAATTGAATTAACACAAATTTTAGTCGCTATGATAAAATTGAATAAGCATTTTCAGTAATTTATCCTCACATAGTTTTGTACATATATTCACCTAATTCTAAGCATTTTCAACCAAAATCCTATCTCCATATTCGTCTCGTTTTAACAACAACAATTTCACATTGACGTGAAAGGGATAGATTATCTAAGGGTTTGTTAGGTCTACTTTATAAATACAATTTAATTCAAAATTCTCTTCAGAGCTCTTTAGCACTGTCAAGAATTTTTAATTCTTGATAAACAATCCAAGGTTATGTAGGATCTTATTCTGGGATCACGTGATGGGAGTCATGACCTCACCGTTTCCTTGCTCAAGAAATCAAAAATTATTAATAATGTGCATATATACTTTGTATGGTGATTATTCTTATATCATAAATGATAAACAGTATCAGTTTCTAGACACAACATATGAGTACAAAGTAGACAGGTAAATCTTTTTATGGTACAGCGGACAACGGAACAGATAGGTCTCCTATATGGCAAGAGAGCACTGCCCTTGGACAACCGCGACACAGTCCGTGCATTGGTTGTGTTGCCGACTTTTTACATCGCTAAAGCGGCTTTTGTAGGAGCCTCCAATATCTTCACTCACTCAGCGAACAC
>DWCF01001331.1:0-31638 GCA_018230265.1 Delias oraia | reverse complement strand
CCGTTTCTTCTGCACTAAGCGCTTTGGAAACAGTGTAAACTTAGACAATAAGTAAGTTGTTAGGCTGACGCTTACGGAACACTAACAATAAAATAAAATAGCTGTGTTTTATTTCCCCTATCAATATTATATATTAAGAAATACTCACCTCGGTGAGTGTCGTTCGGCCGCTCATGCGACTAGTTCCTCCCCACGATAGTCCAAGCCGAGGTTCGAGTCTCGCAGGAGGCGCCCTTGTGCTAATCGTGTAAACTCTGGAGCGCGCTTACACTCGATAAAGCTGTCAGGACCGTATGGTCAAACAGCAAAATAGTCATAAAAAAGAAAATAAATTAAATACTGTGGTTCCAATGATAATTTAAATTTTAAAGTAGGTAATTTTTGAATTTTATATTATTTAATGGTCCCAAAGATATCAAAGTGCGGTTAATGTAATATAATCGTTTTCAACCGTTTTATAAAAAAAGACATTTTAAAAATTAAAATTTTATTATATAGGTAGTACACTTTAGCCAAAGACTTTCTTGCTAAAACACTTAAAAGTAATAAGGCATTCAAAATTTATATATTTTAAGACTTAATTAAAACTGTTTATAACTATGAACTATTTTAAAATGATTTTTTAAATCTGAGTTGCTATCAACAATATGTCTACATAGCCTGCAATAGTATCTACCGCCATGCATTTTTTTCATATGACACTTCATACTAGACTCACTATAAAAGGCTTTCGAACAAACTGGACATAAATCAGGCCTTATGTTGATGTGCTTCCTCAGGTGAATAACTAAAGATTTTCTACAACTAAACTTTTTACGACAAAAATTGCACTCTTCCTTTGATTTCTTGCTGTGCAATTTCTTATGACTTTTTAAATTGTGATCTGTGTAAAATTGTTTTTCACACATATCACAATTATATGGTTTGATTTGTAAGTGGACTTTATTAACATGAAGAGAAAGCTCATTTTCGTTGGAACAATCTCTTTCACAAAAACTGCAAGTTTCAATATTTCTTCTGTTCATGTTGAATTTGATCTGATGTCTGACCATGTGATGATTAAAATGTGACTGTAATTTGAATACTTTGTCACATAGCTGACATTGTACAGAAGAGTGCTTTTTATAATGAGCTTTTAATTTTCCCACATTTTCAAATGATCTCCCACATATATTACACAAACTGAATGTTTCTAAATTGAGAGTGTGAACCATTTTCATATGTTCACAGTAATCAAAGTTAGATTTGTACTTTTTGTTACACATACTGCAATGAGTAATTTTATGCACATGGCGAATTATATGTTTCTTAAGAAAATAGTCTGAAATAAAGTGTTTATAACATACAGGACATGTGTATTTTAGTATTTTTTTGTTGATTTCTTTTCTTTTATTAACAAAATTTGTAACAAAAAGTGTTTTTCTTGGCTGTTGATATCCATTAAGTAAATCTTTCTTTGCATAGGTTTTGGTTGCATTTCTGGCTGGATTGTCTATTAATATATCATCTGTTGATGAACTGTTTGTACTTTTAGAATCACTCTCACTATCAGATTCAGGAATTCTAAACTCATCTTCTAAAAATTCCTCAGCATCATCTAGTACATCACTTTCTTGATTTAACAATGGTAGGATTACATTTTCACAAATTTCAATTATAACATTTTGTTTTTCATCTACATTCCTGAGTGTTTCTATCATATTACTAACACATTTGTCAACTCTTATTCTATGATTCCTAACATTTAAAATAAAAACATAAGAGGTTATAAGATTATTAAGACAATATTTACAAATTTTATTTCCAGGGTAGTGTAATGATATCTGCAACAAAAGAAAATATGTAAAATAAAATATTTTAAAAAGCATGAAAACTAAGTGTATAAATATAATAATTTATGCACATTGCAGATCTTTTTTATCCATACAAATTACAGATCCTATTTATTTCAGATTATACACACATAGCCATTCATAACAATAATCAAACTGTTGTGATTATATTTCATTAACTTTAAACATGGTATACAAAAACTAAGAGGTAATTTAAGAACATTAATTATTATATTTGTAGTTATAATTGTAATTGTTGTAAAATTAAAATTGTTTGAATATATGTCATAAATAAAATATTGTACAATTTAATTGGTTAATTGATTTGAGATTTCAATTTTACGTTTCTTAATATGCAATATTGATGGGTATGTTGCTATGTAAACTTCTTGATATTTATATTTCTACAAAAATGAAATATATCAATTCAACACCTTGAATTGTGTGTCTAAAATAATTATTGTGATGTTTAAGAACTTACGCATCTGAATGTGATTTAAAGAATAAGGAGCATGATAATCACAACTCCGTTATATGTACCATGATGCTCATAAATGAATAGACAAATTAATGAGGAAAGGAAACATCCTTAAATACTTACATCTGGAAAGACTGTCGTTGCCATATGAGAAATACTTTTCTCTCCCATAAGGCCTGCACTACCTCCATGCAGATACATAGTGTCATTTAAATTCACTGTATCATCACTTTTATTCAAACATACTGCACAATTATTTTTTGGATTCATAATTAAATCTCCCAATGTCTTTGTAAAACAATGTTTTTCTATATGCAATAAATGTTTTGAAAGTAACTTATTAATAACACCACATTGTTTACATGTAAATATTTTTTCAGGATTCATTTCTTCAATTATTTCAGAATGTTCCTGACGTTTATGTTTTTTCAACTGAGTAAATTTAACAAATGATTTTCCACATTGTTTACAATGATACCACATGGATTTTGGATGAGACTTTTCATGGTTTAATAGCATAGTTAAATTGGGAAAGACTTGCCAGCATTTTGGACACTCTAGGTCAACATTTTGAGAATTACTTGGAAGAGCATTTAGATTTATTAAACTTATCAGTGGTTCTGCATAATCTATAACATTTTCAAACTCTAAATTAAGCTTATTGTGATTGAGATGAATTTTGGGTTTCCCACGCCTTTTTAATGGTTCTATTGGATCTAGTTTATCAAACTTTTCATTAATCTCCTCAAAATAATTCCGTAAAGCCCTTTCAGCTTGTTCACACTGCTGTGTGAAAAGATAGCATTCCAAAGCTCTCTCTAAACAGTTCTTGCATATCTTATTAGGAATGTTTATATCATTAGTCACCTGAAAATTCAGTTATAATAATAAGTTAAATACTATAAATAAGTTCACTAATATTTTAATTGAGAACATAATAAGTATTTAATTCACAAATAGATTTATAAAACGATATGCTAAGGAATCTATACAAATATAGAAATTAATAACGTTAATCAAGTAGTCACTATAAAAAAATCTTACCTTGATAGGATAAAAACTGGCCATGATATCTCTAATAGTGACTTCGTATAGACCACATTTTCCCGCCACCACAATAATTTCGTCAAGTTCGCTTAAGTTTTGAGTTGTATTTAGACAATACCTACATACACGGAATTTCAAAGTGCCATCTAGTAGTAGTTTTACTGCCTCTTTTGATTTCAATGAGATCTTATCTGAATTTGTAGCTAAATAACTACAAAAAGTCGTGGGCATTTGTGAATATAATATGTCTCTGTCATGGACGGTCTCTGGATCCATTGCGTTAGGTATAAATTGTATGAACAGCTTAGCCACCCTATAAAAATTATATTTAGTTATATAAAAATAATGAAATCGATACAGGTATCGAATAAAAAAGGTTTAATTACATTTGAAAGTGTCAATTTGTCAATGCCGATGATCGCCATCTTTAATCAAACAGATAACTTTTGTACAAGATCGTTTCTGATATAGTAACTATTGATTATTTTAATATTTTTATTACTTATATAAGAAATGTTAAAATATATTTTTAAAAGATCAAATTATAAATATCGTTAAATAATAATTTAAAAATCTGTACCTAATATAAATTAACGTTGTACCACGCGACGACTGTATGACACTTACACTTTACAGATTAGTTTTTATATTTCATATTAGAAATGATTTTTGATTATACAGACACACGAGTTATGACAGTTGACACATTTATATAGACTAAAGTTTACACAGACTTTATAAGGCTGGCTAGACTTCGAGTAAGGCTAGCCACATACACGCGTTTACCATATTATATTTCTGAATTCGTTTTCCGTATTCGGAAATCTGAATGCATGGATTCAGTAGAAAATACATTAATTGTCGCACATTTTGGTGTATTTTCCGAACGAAACAAAATCCGGTCGTATATTTCTAATACAAGCTGGCGCGTTCGGAGAAACCTACTGGAAAAAGCCTAATGCCACCGTGTGCCGGCGCAAACGTTCAGATATTTCTATTCAGTGTCGTACCTCTGCCACGCGATTACTTTTGAATCCACTATTTGATCGAATGACTAGCGCTTTCATTGAATAACGACATTTAGTTGAATGACAAAAGGACAACTTGTCAAGTTGTTGAATGTAACGTTCAATGTCTTGACTGAATGTCATTAAGCATAGTCGTTGAATGAGATATAAGGCTGATATAGGTTAGGTTAGGTTAGGTTAGGAATAGTTTAATTCATGCTGTCATACTACTTTATTATGAAAAGGTCATTTTAAAGTAAAATTAATCAAAAAATATCAACACAGTGCTATCTGTGCAAGCTTGTTGTTGTTTGATGCCATTTTGTGTGACTACTAGCGCCGCAGTGAGAAAAAAATGAACTAAATTCGAATTACTTGGCTGATTATACGTCCGCTCTGTTTAAAATTCTATGCTACAAACTAGTTGGACGTTAAGTGTCGCTTGTTCAGTCAACGTTAGACCTACTCAATCAATGAACGCGCTAGTCATTTGATCAAATAGCGGATCCGACCAGATAACTTCGACATATACATTCTGAATGAAGAAAAATGAACGTTTGAGCCAATCTCACGGAATCCCAAATCAATCCCAATCACACTAGGAAGTTGAATTCAGATAACGTGTTTATGCGGCCTAAGATTGTGAAGACTCTAGATTAAGAAATTATACTGATAATTATAGTCCCTTGATTTTTTTAGTCTCACTATTAATAATGTATGAATTTTATAATCTTATTTATTTCAAACTTGTTGACACTACTCATACGATCTTCTTTTTCTTATTTTTTTGAGTTCTTGAATAGCGGTCACAATTTTGCCAGTGTACTGATCATATTCAATTAATGATCGCTTACTCATTATGTACTGAATAAAGGCTGAGATCAAATTTTCGATGACATGTATATGCCAAAAACAGCTGACTTTTCTTTGTCAATGTCAAAACTTCATATTTGTATTAACAAAATTGTTTTGCCAACTGTACATTGTATTGTCAATTGCAAAATAATGCAATTTATTTATGTTTACATCTTTAAAACGATAAAAAAATATCATAAAAGTCTCGTTTGTGATGTTTAACTCCTACAGTATAAGTTTAAAATGTCGTGGCTAAATCAAAGTTTGAACAGTATTAAAGGACAGATTACGAACTTTGCTACGGAAGTTTTAACTGAGACTGTCGGATCCCATAATGTAGATGCAATTTCTGGAAGTGATAGTATAACGATTGACTTAGAAGAGAAATGCCACAAACAAGATCTAGAGGTAAGAAATACTGTCGTAAACATAAACCTCTCATCACCGTAATATTGTTAACATTCCACTGAAGGTTATGTTTTCATAATTATTTGAACTCATTTAACTATTTCCTAATTCAATTTATGAACAACACTTCAGCAAGAATTGTTTATCAAATATTTGGAATAGTGTAGGTAATACAAGTCTTTAAATATAAACAGTAAAATATATTTTATGCTAGAGACCTTGCTCTATCAGTTAACTGTAGGTTAAGTATTCCTTTTTTCAATGCTTTATAAAAGATTAACTTTAATTTTTATAATTTAATATGTGAACATATGATAATATGCTTCCCTTTGAAACCCTTTAATTTGAAAATTTTGTCCATTACATAAATTAAGTAAAAATAAGATAAAAATAAACATTGATTCATGAAATTTATTGAATATATACATCAAGATGTTAAATTATGTCTGTTCTTGAGATAAGAGTTAATAAGCAACATATTAAGCAAGCAAATTATTTGAGCTATAGATGTAGGACTTTTTTAAAATGCTCCACATTCACCCAGGCTTAGTGATCCTCTTCAATACTTAACTTATATATTGGACTCATTTACTGTTATTATTAAAAACTTTAGTAATGAAAATGTTGTTTAAATTTCTATTACAAATTTATGTGCAAATTTAATATCTCTTATTACTACTTAGCCTAAATAAATTTAGTTATATATTTTATTTTTTGTTTAAATTACATAAAAGTATATATATTTAAGTTTTCCAAAAATAAGTTCCAAGAACTCTATAAAGACAATAATTTATTAATACTTGTTCAACCAGTTTGTATGTAAATTGTTTCTTTATCATTGTCATGTCCTAATTTTAATGAGTTTTTGTCACGATGTTATCATGCAAAATAATAGTTTTAAGTACTTTTAGACGATCAATTTAACATATATTTTAATTAAAAGCTACCAATTCATATTAACTTTTATGTAGTACATATCTGTAATTCTTTACCTTTGATTTTACCGTTACTTAAAAGGAGCCTTAGAATCAATTAGACAAATGAAATTCTGTAATATGCAGAATAAGTATAAGGCAGACTTTAATTACCATTTTAGTAAAATACACCTAGTTTTTAGACCAAAATTTTTTGTACTTATCCAAACCAAAAAAACCAAAAACTTATCAAAACCTGATAATCTTATCACAAATAAAATTTTACTTTTAATTATATTAATTATTTAATTGACAGAGCCTGTCTAATAATACTAATCCATTTAATAATATATTTTAGCCTTGATCAACAGAGATATATAATTATCATTTCATGAAAACTTATTTAGGGTATGTTTGTGTTCATCTTTTTTTATTATCTGCATTTATTTTATACCCCTAGAATGCATTTTGTCCGTTAGCATGGGGTAGATAGTACTATATCTTGTTTGAACACCTTATCAGCGATAACAAAGCTTTGTCCCTTCTAAACGATTTAATAATATAAGCTTGTCGCGTAAGCGTTGATCTTTCACGCGCAAACCATTTCTTATATTTTTTGGAATTTTAAAATACTCATAAATGCAATAATTTCGAATAACATACTAAAAAGTATTATACAAATTTAATTACTAACAGTAATGGAGCGTGTTTTGGTCGAACCCAGATCCTCTGATAGTAGTGATCAGGAATCAACTAAGCACGCCTACAACTTGTACTTCATTTTGAATTAGACGTTATCGTAGGTGTAATTCTATTCTTAAGATTTTCATGCAGTATTGACACGGTTTCCAAGGATTTTCTACCTTAGCTTGTTTTTATGTGCACACTTCTATCGGTGCCGTATTACTTCATACACCTCATTAAACTGAATTAAAAATTAAATGGAAACTCTTTTTAATAGCTAATTTTCAGATTAACTCGATGAATCGCTTAAGTTTTAGAGGATTTAATTAAATGTGAAGTATTAAAATTATATAAGTTAAAAAAGATGTTACAATTCAACATTTCAGTTATATAATTTAGTATGAGATATTTTTTTTTTATCATTTATTTATTTTTTATTCTATAGCAGACAATGGAGCAGTTGGGTCTCCTATATGGTAAGAGAACACCGGCGCCCATGAACAACCGCGCCAAAGTCCGCGCATTGGTTGAGTTGCCGGATTTTCGTCACTTTTATGGGCCTCAGATATCCTAACTCACTCTGCGACACAAAGTACAAGTACACGTTTCACGCTGAGTATTCTGGGAGTCTGTGATATCTTATATATGCTTCAGCTAGGCTCTTCCACGGGAACGACGGTATTAAGACATTCGCCCGGCCACTTTCAAACCCTTCTAGAGACAGAATATTATTTATCCTAGTATTTCATAATTTTATATTTCTCCTATGTTGAAAAAGATTATGGTAAAAAGCTTTCGAAATATTTAAGTAATCCATACGTAAACAGTTAATATACAGGAGTACAGGAAAAACGTCATAGAATAATATAAAATGTTTAGGGTTGCTACTTTTCATTGCTTTACATAGCCAAACATTAGTCATAGAGATTTTTCTCTCTTATGTAGTAATTATATAGATAAACAAAGTTGAGAATAGTTTAACTGTGACTTCTGTTTTACATAATGATCTTTAAAGAATTTAATACTCATAATTTAATAAAAGATCAAAAAACCCCTTCACTCATGATTTGTAAAATTATAATGATTATTTTTAATATTTATTATCGTTTTTCTCTTAGACAGATTAACTCTTATCAAGTTTTAAATGGCAACCCTTTTTAACAATGTAACACACACAAGAAACTTACAATGCGAATACATTCCACTCTGACCTATTGGCTGCTCGAATTTACATTCTTTTAAAATTCAAAATGCTCACATATTATTGGTGTACGATTTTTTCAGCTCATGTTAATAGCCTTCTTGAAACTGGTATCTAAATTAATAAATTTACATGTAAATTAATTGATAGATAAAAAGTAATTAAAGATTGAAATGTATATTCTTTGAAATTAAAAATGAGTAACGTTTTTATCTTGACGTGTTATTTCTTTAATAAAAAAAAACGATATCAAATTTTATCAATATAGTCTTTAAGCAAAAATATACATTAATTCATACAATATAAAAAATAAAACAACTTTGGGGCTCGTCAACTAATGACAGTTTTATGATAAATATATTTTGACGCCAGTTGTCTTATCTGTGTTACATCTGTCAGTGATTGTCAAATGTCATCGCCCATAAAATATAGGGATTGGTTCCTTTAGATCGAATTTCAATGATTAAATAATTTCTAGCTAGAACTATACATTGTACATATTTAAATTTGATACTAATCAATTTAAGATTGACAATTTATTTATATATAAAAAGCTTGGTTCATATTTATATCAATAAATAATATAAAAATGATTTGGTATCTTTTACATTTATAATTCGTTTCATAACTTATACAAATATTATAAAGTTTGTGTCATAATTAAATGAATGTTATTAACAAATCGGCCGTTTTAATGTTTTTTTATTATAATTAAATTATAAGATTAATAATGTAAATTTGTTGATAAAGTATGTCGATTATCTGTAACATCCATTGATATAATTCAAATAAGTGCATTTATTTAATTGTTTTAATTAAATCGTCACACATTATTCATTATTTACATAACCATTTAATTTTAAAATAGACACATAAACTCTTTATATTTCATTTTTAAATAAAATAGTAAAAAATGTATTATTAAATCATATTTTATTGAATTTAATTTTAAATATATTTTTTGAAAAATATTATTAAAAAAATATAATTCAAGGTACAAATTGGACTTTGAATTTATAATTCCACTAAAGAAGTTTTAAATACGCTCGTGATAAGTAACATTTTTAAAAACTTTTAATTTGTTTGAGTATTTCAGTGAAACTGTCAAAACAAAGTTCTAATACCGATTCCATGCAAATTGATTGAACCAATATGTTGCGACTTTATCTCGGCGTCACAGAACTGCCAACAAATTTAGTTAAATTTCTATTTTAATGACATAAAAACTGTCAAAATATTGTCAACGCGTTCTGCCTTACTTTAGTTTACGTTATCATAGTTATCTACTGGTTTACTGATCAGTATTTTATTTGTTACAGATTGCAGCTTTAAAGAAGCTGAACGAAGATCTTCAAACTTCCTTGCAATCTGAGGTGAGCAATTTATATTAATTTGTATATACACATTTTTTAAGGTTTATATTCTAATGAAAATTTGCAAAAACAGTAGCAAAATGATCTCTACACTTTTATTAACATTTGCTACGGCGAAAAATAAAGAATAAATTAAGTTATCGCTTAATCTTTAAACAATTAGAAAGAAACTGTTTGTGACGTTTAAATTATTTCTAATAGTTCCAGCAAACCCAGTTTTTGATACTTATTTGTGGTTTAAATTTATATTTTTTTGTTATTTGTTTCCAATATTAGAAATATATATAAAATCTATCAGTCATACAAATGAAAATTATACTGCATTTACTAATAACACAAAATTACTTACAAAAACAGATCGTTTATATTATATAACACAAAAAGTCTTCCTTAAAATTAACAAATAGCAACTACATTGGCCACCTTGGCAATCAATTTTAATAGGTACGTCTTCCTGTCCTGCCACTTTGTATTATTATAATAATCTACCCGTGGGAGAGCCATGCTGACGCACTTATTGGGCCGGCTCGTCCGAAGTGATAGCACGTGTTCAGGGGGATACTCAGCGTAAAACTGTTCTGTACTTGTACTGTTTCGCAGAGTGAGGATATCAGAGGCTCTTAAAAATGCCGCTTAAGCGGCGTAAAACGCCGGCAACACAACCAATGCGAGAATTGTGGCGCGGTGGTCCATGGGCGGCGGTGTTCTCTTACCATATAGGAGACACACCTGCTTTGTTATCCGCTATACTATAAAAAAATCTTAACTAAAGTACCGTAAAACCGTAGAGGTAGGAGAATATAGGCTTAATGTCCTGCCTATGTTTCTCTGATATCTACATATTTTACGGATAAGCATGTAATTGTTCACGGTTCAACTAATTTTTATACCCAAATGAATTTTTTGTAGATATTCGAATCTATGAGTTATATATAACGTAGGACGGGTACGCTACTTTCAATGTAAACGGCTATTTTAATATGAGGAAAATAGTATTGGGAAACAGGAAACATTTATTTTTTATGTTTTATCGTTCTTTAAAAGCAATAATGAGGAGGTTTGTTAGACTATAATGTTTCAACGATGTTGTTTATTGTAATTATAAGGGAAGGTTGGGTTAAGGTAGAGTGGAACTGGGCCGTTGAATACTCAGATGTATATAAAATTCGGTCGGAGTTGAAAATCACTCTCAGGTGTAAATTGTAAAAACTATAGGATTTTTAACGATTTTTTTTAATAATCGGAAATTCGTTTAATACGATTCAAGTTTGGACACGTCCGATTGGCCAATTGTTGTCTTTGATAATTGTATTGATCGCGGAGATAAGCTTTATTATAAAAGCTTTTGATAACAGCCTCTGAGCATTAATGTTTAGTGTGCCTAGGAGCAAAAGTGGTATGTACTTTTTTCACTATATGTTTGGTTGTGTTTTACTCTTGCTCCATCGAAATTATTTTATATTTAAATTATGGATTTTTTAAAGTATTTTTATGTTGGTAGTTATATGTTAAGTAGCGGGCCCGGACATCTTTGTTTTGCTATAAAAATTATGAAAGTTAGATTGATATTGTCGTGTTATTGGCATTATATGGGTGTTAGAATTCAATCAAAATCTCCAGTCGTTAAGGCAGAATTCGGAAGGAATTTTATCGTTCGACTGTTTTATGCTTCGCATTACATCAGCAAATCCTGCTATCTCGAAAAAGCCATTATATTTTTCCAGATAATTAGTCTATAGTACCTAATCATAAATAACGTAGCTTTTCATTGGTGAAAATTCAAGAACGGTTCAGTAGATCCAGAGATCACCCTGCAACGTATCAAACACAAACTTTATCTCTGCATAATATAATATATATTAGAAATAAACGCGAAAAGATCTGGAACATAATGGTAGGTCGTAAGTTTTAAAGGCATTTTGTGTCGCGCACCATATCTCTGTGGAATCAGCTGCCAGCAGGGGTAACACAACTTGGGGATCTTCAAGAAAAGAGCGTACATATTCCTTAAAGACCGCCAACGCACCCGCGGCTCTGCAAGGACCACTTGCCCAAAGTGAGCCTCCTGCTCGTTTGCCATCATTAAAAAAAATACATATGTATGTATTTATCCTGTTTATTCAATTATCAGCGGGCTATTTTTGGCTTTGTATATTTGTTTCTCGTAACCGAATGACTATATTAAATAAATATGCCTATTTTTAATATTTTAGGGATGTTCGAAGCTATTAAAATATTTTATTATAATTATGTAAAGATTAAACAGATCAAAGATCACCCCTGGCTAGAATTAACATAGTTAACATTATTGCATCCTGCCTTCAAATTAATGCATTAATTTATATTTAAAAACGTCCTGGTATTTTTTTGTCAAGTTTCCATTACGAATTAACTAAGAGTTGATTTTTAATTTATATCTTACTAAAATAATAGAAATGTAAGGAATCGGAAACAATTGGAATTTTTTTATATTATACTGAAGCTGTTCTTATGACGCCTAACGACTTTCACCGAAAGTTAGATAATCTTAAATTTTTGTTTTATTTATAATTTTAGGCAATAAGACTAAAACAGCACATCTTATTTTTTTGTTTTATTCTATAGCGGACAACGGAGCTGGTGGGTCTCTATATGGTAAGAAAACACCGTCGCCCTTCAACAACCACGCCACCGTCTCGTTTTAAGGGTCTCCGATGTCCTCACTCACTCTGCGAAACACAGTACAAGTACAGTTTCACGCTAAGTATTCTGTGAGCTCGTGGTATCACTTAGGAATTCGGATGAGCCGATCCAATTAGTGTGTCAGCATATGCTTCAGCATGACTCTCTCACGGATGAAAAATGTATATAAATCGTAATATATTTCATATTAAGTTTATTTATAAAATTATTTATTTTAAATATTTTCTTGAAATAAACCCTAATGTATTTAAATAATATTTTAAAAGATATATTGATTTATGCATTTGGTTAATTTCAGTTTTATCCGTGAAAAGTAGGTTCGCGTTTCGTAATAGATATCTTGTTTTAGCATAAGTTATTGATAGGGATTGGGTATTCACAAAAAGATGCCATTATGTTTTTGTCTTTGTTCATAATTTAAGGCAAACGAGCATCGATTCGTCACAATTTCTTTCTGTTCGCCACGAAGCCAGCGTGAAAAAAATTAACCTGCTTTCATTAATTTTGTCATGATTATTGATCGCATAGGAAGTTCTGAACTTTGACAGCCGATATTATCGCACCTTTGTTCGTAAACGCGTTGCATTTTCATGAAGGCTTTGTCGCTCACACCCACATGGCTATGTGTGTGTGCGAAGGCGTATTCGACTTGGATCGTCGCAGGCGCCGCTTCGCCACTCAGTTATCGTTGAGACGTCACCGTTCGCAGATGTCCGGCACGAAGAGAACGTTCGATTTTTTTGTGTCGGCGTAGTTCAAATATGGTTATCGGGGTTGTAAGCGCGTAGGATATCCGTACGCAAACTTTGGGTGAGTTTCTTAACCTTTTTAAGCGTTTCTTTTAAGTTTACTTGTCGATTAGCGATGCTATGGTTGGTTTTTCATTTTATTTCACTTATTTTCACTGAGTCACGTTGTTTGCTGTATGACATCCACACTAGTGGTGTAATAGCTTTGTCAGTCACTGGATTATCTGCGCGCGTTGCTCTATCGTAGAATAAAGGGTTAAAATACAATTAGAACCAAACTAGTTTTAACTTGACGATCCATCTTGATTCAAGAATATTTTAAATTATTTGTGTGTAAGTCGTTTAAAATTATTAATTGATGAGGATGAAAATAACCTAATTGCTTATTCAGTTTTGTATTATTCTAAGACTCTCTGCACGACAACAAGACCTTCGCATAATTACCGGAAAGTGTATATTTTTCCGTTAATTATAACTAGCTTACCTCTAACACAAAAAGTCTTTGTTATTGGAAACAATATATAATTATAATTAAAATATAATTAGAAAAGATGAAAATCATTTACTACAGTAAAAGTAAATACAATGTAAACTCCATGTAACGTCCCTCGATTTAATGACAAACTCCCTAAAGCGTCGAAATCAATTGGCTTTAGTTGGTTTAGCTTGTCTTCCATCCACCTTTTCTTCTCTCCATTTAACGACGACTCTTTATAACGCTATAAAATGCACAGTCCCTTCAGTGTCGTTATATAGAGTTTACACTGTATTAGTAATGGATAAATGCTTGGATTTAATAAATTCTAAGCAGTTGAGGTACTCAAAGGGCGATCAATTTTACAAACTCTACAGAATTGTATCACATTGCTTTTAAACCAGGAAAATTGTACATATTCATTCATGTATCCACTTTTTTTTTCTGCTTTTGAAGTTTACTTAAATAGTTATTTTTAGCGTTTAGATAACTATATAACAACTAAAATGAACTGACTTCTCTATTCAATGGGTAATACGAGATAAATATTTTGCGTGTAATTAAAAATTACATCTTAGCTGACCTACCTGATCTTAACATTCTCTTGCAATGAAATATAATCATTTATTCATTTTGTTCGAGGCTAGGTGGTAAGGTTCTGGCTGAGTGCACGGGTCAAGAATTTACGAGGCAGTTGTTTTTGGTCCAACTAAAAAAAGGATGAGGTCTTACTGAATATAAGTAATGGTAATTCAGTCAAATTCAATTGTTGTACACATCGTGGAAGAATTTTTGTATGAATTGCAATTATTATACGAGTAAAACACGATATAATTCATTCATTTGATGAATAGTAATTTTATCTAATCATTCCAAATGTTGCAAAAATACACAAAAGATATCAAGTCGAGTAAAATACTTTCTCAGTTATTCTATACATATATATCTTTAGTTTGGTATTATAGACGTATATTAAGCATACATCTACATCTTAATTTTATTTGCAAGAAAATATTAGAATAATTATTATAAAATAGGGCTTTCAAAATGAGTATTGTTCAGATTGTGCTTCCGTGTCAAGGCAGTAGTAATCATAATAATATTTGTGAGTAATAAAATATAATTTGCTGTATATAACTTTGAATTTTATGAATTATTCTCAGTAAAATTATATTTTATAGTAAGGATGCATAATTTTTTGTTATATATTATTTTATTTTGAATATTAGTTGTAATTTATAACCCGTAAACACTTAAATATTGAAAATTTGTACGTCTTTTTTTATTTTTATTTCAATATACTTTTATAATTATTTTAGGCAACAAATAGTGAGATGTTTATAGCGACAAGTTTTTACGGTACCTATAAATATATAAATCCCACTGTCATTCAATTGAAGTTCGCGGTTTTTTAAAGAGAAATTATATCTAATAACGCCAATAGTATCTAATTTGCACGTGGAAGAGTCATGCTGAAGCATATGTGGACGCACTAACTGGGCCGGCTCGTTCGAAGGGATACCCGGGTTCACAGAATGCTCAAAGTGGAACGGTACTTGTACTGTGTTTCGCTAAGTGGGTGAGGTATCGTAGGCCCTTAAAAATGCCGCTTATGTGGTGTAAAACACCGGCAACACAACCAATGCGCAAACTGTGGTGCGGTTGTCAATGGGCGGCGGTGTTCTCATACCATATAGGGGACCCACCTGCTCCGGTGTCAGCTATACTATAAAAAAAATTGTCATTTCTTTAAATGGACTAATAAGATTTAAAACAATAATATGTTATTTAATTAAAGTCTTAGGTGAGATCCATGATCAAATTTAAAAAGAGGATGTTTTAGTTCTCCAAAGACAATAAGGATTCTATATACTAATTCTCGACTGATTTCTTGATTTATGGCAACTATTTGCATTTAAATTTTAACTGTATTTATATTTAATAAATAATTTTGACAGTGGAAATTAAGTCAACCATGTATGTAAGCCTCGTTCGACGTAGTTAAGACAAATAATTAAATTAAATGTATTAAAAACAGGGCAAAGTGATCGATAAAAATCTAAAATCACGAACGAACGTTCATTTTCACATAAAAATATTTATCGAGTAATCTTTTGCACGACTTAACTGAAATTTTATTACAAGTGTTTCAGTTATTATAGGCCTATAAAGTGATGGCACGATCTTGTACATTCTGCAATGTCTGTTGTGATATTTTACTTTTCTCTACTTTGACACCGCAATAAAAACCATTTCATCATCATCATCATCATCAGCCCATTCAAGTCCACTGCTGGACATAGGCCTCCCCTAAAGACGCTTTGTCATAGGGGGGTATAATATAATAGTATGTATACCATTTACTTATAATATATTTGTAACTTTTTAATATGTGATTAAAACTAATTGAGTTCGTATGTATAGTATGCAGTATGAACGGAAAACTTACACTGATTTTTATATTACGTTTATATTACAGCTTTACATGCTTAAACGAATTTAGAATGTGTTTATAAAAACAAAAATTGAATTTAGATATTCATGTATTTTATAAATAAGCGACAGGTCTCGGGTTCAATCCTGGGTCCGAATAAAAAATATATGATTTATTCGGTCTTTGAAAGGGTTTGATAGCGGTTGAATAATTGTGGTAACACAGTTGAGAGTCATGCTCAAGCATATGCTGATTTAACTACGAGCTCACAGAATACTCAGCGTGACACAGTACTTGTACTATGTTAAAGGTAAACAAAAATGGATTAAGCCTAAATGTGATAATAGTGTAACAATGATACTTCTGCATTTGAAATTCTAATGTTAATTCTAATGGCAAGAGTTGATTGGAGACAATACATTTTCTGCAATAGTTACCTGTAATTGTTGTGGTTAGATAAAAAACATTTTACGAACACGCGACTATTGTAGTGTATTTAAAAAAATATTGTTCGCTCTATTCTTTACGATCGATCGCTTTCGTGATTCAGAGATGCTTATTGTATAACACGCTGTGGTTGATGCTCAGGGAAACAAAAGTTTTCCGTTAAGGAGGCATATAACATTTCTATTTTGTTTATTTCTAATAGAATCGTATTTTCAGAACATTTCTTTTTATATAGTGTAGCAGAAAACGGAGCAGGTGAGTCTCCTAAATGCTAAGAGAACTCCGCCACCCATAAACAACCGTGCCACAGTCCGCGCATTAATTGTGTTGACGGTTTTTTACGCCGCTTAGGCGGTACTTTGAAAGGCCTCCGATATCTCACTCAATCTGCGAAACACAGTTTAAGTTCCGTTTCACGCTGAGTATTCTCTGAGCCCGTGGTATCACTTCGGACGAGCTGGGCCAATTTTTGCGTCAGCATATGCTTCAGCATGGCTCTCTAATTGGTATAAGAGCATATATTACTCTACGGGTTGTGAAATACATTGAATGTAATAAAAATTGTCCAACAAAGGTTCATGAACCATATAGGTACACTATACAGCTTAAATATTATTGCACAGTATTGTTATATCAGATGATTGAAAGCAACTGATCAAATTTATCATTGCCAACAACAAAATAAACCCTATTTCACAATCATAAGGCTTCCAACAGCAAATCAATAAAGGCATGCATAATTTTATTAGTTTTTGACGCACGCCTTGTGTAAATGTTGCTTTGAATGTGTTCGACAAAGAAATTGAACTGTATTTTGGGTTCAGTAATAACCATCTATAAAGACATTATGATTTATATGAATTAGGTTCGAAAAGAGTAAGTGAATTATAAAATATGGATAATTGGAGTACCTTTATTTATTATGAACTTGAACCGTAAAACTTTAAAGCATTAAACCTCGTAAAATTTATTTAAAAACTAAATTTAAAGCATACTTATTAGAATTTAGTTACTATTGTGATTGTAACTGCTAGTGACATTTTAGAAAGTATTTAGAAACTCAAACGGTTCACCAAAAAGTATTTAATCTATTGTTGGGCGTGTAAAGCAAATAGAGCATAGAGCACTCACCACAGATAACAGACCGTTTTACGGGAATACCGTTATTCCCTTATCTTTGCTGTTTTTATCTGTACCGAGGAAGTGTTTGATGGCCGAGCATTATGTATAAACTTTTCTACACTGAAGGCTTTCGTGAGTCCTTTCATTGTATTTTGTTATACAGAAGTACATATTTCAATATATTAATAATAATAAAGAATATTTCATATGAATATGTATATTCAAATTCCATACGTTACGAGCTCCTCAAAAATATAATTGTAAAATGTTTTCATAAAAAGTTAAAAGATTCTCATAAAATGTTGGTTATAAAACCTTTTCCGATAAAATTAGAAACAATAATTATTACACGTCAAGTACACTTTATCTACCCCTCGTATGTATGTGATAAAAACCAAGATGGCGCCCGCTAATGGCGGGAAAATGTTGAAAATGGCGATAGTGACTTGTTAGCAGTTCTGTGTTTAAAAACAGTTCATAATAATTGCTAGAATATTAAAAACGCTTAATTTTACTTTAAATTAATAAATGAATGAGGAATGAGAAGATTTTGTTTATAAAAATTCCGTCCGCTGGTAAATGGAATAAGTTAATATTTCGAAAAAAAAATAATCTTTACAATTCTTATAAATATTATAGTTTCAGATCAGCTATACGTTTATAATACAATGATAAAGCCAAACTCCTTTATCTTTTGAGTTAAAATATTGATTACGTACATTCATAAGATATCACTTATAACACTAGTATTTTTGAATTACTTTATCAAAGTGACACTTATTGATAATGGGGAATTCTCGGAAGATGTATACGTACGTATTTTACGTACATTGCGTAGTAGTATTATTTAAAATTAAATACCTCCATGCTCCATGAGCAGATCGCAAATGCACGAAGTTGGAAATATAATTATCTGTGGAATCGGCTGCCATCAGGGGTACATCCAAACCAATACGACTTGGGGACCTTCAAGAAAAAAGCGTACACATTCCTTAAAGGTCGGCAACGCAGCCGCAGCTCTGCAAGGGCCGAGGGTGTCCATGTTCGGAGGACCGTTTGCCCTGGGTGAGCCTCCTGCTCGTTTGCCACAAGTTGAATAACAAAAATAATTATATGCACTTTAGGAAAGTGCCCTAAACTTAAATGAAGATATAGATATTTCTATTAAATCTCTTAATAATACATTTGTCAGTATTTTTGCCATTAATTTTAGTATGTTACGAAGATGATTATGAATAGGTGTTAGGGTGTTAACTATTTGTTTATATATTATAGTTGATTCTTATCAGATAACCTAAAAAAAAAAATTCCGTGAATCATAATTCTTTTCCAAACTTCCTTTTCATATTGCGATGAAACGAGTATTTTTTATTAACAATATCGGCTTAAGTTCTTTTTTATCCTGAGGCAGCCAGGCCAGTATTACACCGACGTTTCAACAGGTGCAAAATCTGCTTACAGAGGTGGTAAGACTTATTAAGTGATTGTTTCCGTGATTTGTACGTGAAGCTGTGTATGGTGTGAGAGAATATAAACAGACATTTGTTGTTTTTTTTTTAAATTAATTATTTTATATCATTTTGCAATAATCAATCAGTATGTTTTGTGCTTTGGCCAATTGATTTGAAATGAAATGCGATGAATTACAACGTTCTATGAAGGCGGCAACTTAGTTTACAAAAGGTGTAATATATCGTTGCGTTTCTCACACGACAGCAGTTTAGCTGATTTCATATATGAGGAATTTCGTAATTCTGGTACTTTTAGTTGCGTTTCGTATTTCGATGTATTATTAGATACGTTATAGTATATGTACCTACTAGTCTTGTGTTTTATATCAAGTTAATTTTAACATAAATTATTTTGATTACTCAAAAGCTAGTTAAAGTTTTAAACTTCGAATGGACTAAATCGAAAATATATTTAAATATATGTCTGTTAAAAATAACCTGTTGATATTAAACTAAAGCAAAAATTTAACGTATGATTATTTTTAAAAGTTCTAACCGCTTTTAACTTATTCTTAATAGCAAACAGATCTTTTAGCATCTTTTGCCACTTCGTACCATAGACTGGTAATAAAAGATTTTAAAATGTCTATTATACACCACGTGGATATGTTGGTTAGAGGTTGTGAATGATTCTATGGCAACATATTATATCTAACCGTAGAAGTGTAGAAGCTAGAGGGATGAAGTTTACCCCACCCTGATCAGTGGTTTTACCATCGTAGCATTTTCAGGCGAAATAATCCCTAAAATGAATTGATATTCAGTCAACGTCATCGGGTCACCGGTACCGACCCGTATTATATGTTAATGGTATAAACAATTACAAATTGAAATTGGACCATTTCAAATTTAAAACGTGTTTGCTGAAACATCGACCGACTTACTCACGAGTAGGTATACCGTTGGTTATGTTTATAAAAAGTATAGATGAATTTAAAGGTAAATTGACGTCCATAAATTTATGGACGTCGAAAATGTAGAAAATGTTCTATTTATATCGCAGTATATGAAATTATATTTTTATTTTCCTTCAAAATCTTCGCTCTATCTATTTCTGTATATTAATCACGTTCTGTGGAATCATAGGTTTTTGACAGTTGGAAATGGTAAACTCTTATTGAAAATGTAAAACAGATTATAATTTAAAAAACTACTTGACAATACAATGACCGATATAGGCTGTTTCGTAAACATTTCTTTGTTTTGCAATGATTTGGTATTATAATGTGATCGCGAAAAATGATTTTTTTTGAAAGTGTGTCACCTACGTCAGTTTACATTATGCATTCGGCTTAAAAAAACACGAGAGCTGTGACAAATAGTTTTAAAGTTTTGAAATAATATTAGGTTTAGCTGCGTGAAACAATTTTTTATATATTGCGATGTGTATTGGCTCCATATTGAAAAATATAAATGCCTGCTATCATTGCGGACATTTAAGTGGGAAGCTTAATTAATTTAAATTTTTCAATATCTACCTATGACCGTAGAGAGGCTAAATATTTATAAAACTTTAATGAATAGGAGACATTATCTGTGGTTTTATTTAAACAGATGTGTTGACTCTAACGAAGAGACGAATTCTTTAGATATTACTATTTGTTCGTATAACGTTCAGCGTTTCTGGCCGTATTTGTGCTTCGTTAGGAATCTAATAAGGGTTAATAAGAAATAATACGTGCTTTAAGAGTTGCTTGCTCAAAAACAAAGGACATCAGGAATAGAAAGAATAGAAAAGATTAAATATTTTTAAAGTAGAAAGAATAAAATAGTCACCTAGGGAAGTATCTAAACCAGATAATAGTTCTGATATGCAAACGAAAAGCTATGCCAAAAAAATACACGACCATTTACCGCCATTTCCTATTCAAGTGTTTTCATCACGTACACGCTGCTAAATAAATACACATGGTCCTTAAGGATATACAAAGACCTACCGCAACATTCAAACAAAGAGACAAGATTTTATCTCCGAGTAGACAAATTTGAATCACAATTCAAATATCAATTTAAATCACAATACTGTGCACGAGTTCGTTGAGGTTACGATTTACGAAACTTGCATTAGCATTTTAAATTTTACTTTCAGAGGATGTGACTTAATGCGAATCTGTCCAAGTGTTACGGTTAAATTTGAAAGTTGGTTTTTACGCTAATCGAAAAAGAGAGCAGAGTACTCCTATATTTTTTGTAGCCGAACTAAGCTTAAGTTATATTAGAGGTTTTTAGATTTTTAGATATTTTCATCCGTGGGAGAGCCATGCTGAAGCATATGCGGACGCACTAATTAGGCCTGCTCGTCCGAAGTGATACCACGGGCTCACAGAATACTTGTACTGTGTTTCGCTGAGTGGGTGAGGATATCGTAGGCCCTTAAAAATGCCGCTTAAGTGGCGTAAAAAGCCGGCAAGACAACTAATGCGGGGACTGTGTCTCGGTTGTTCATGGGCGGCGGTGTTCTCTTGCCATATAGGAGTCCCATCTGCTCCGTTGTCCGCTATAGTATAAAAAATATTAGAGGTAAAATGACTGTATGACAGATTAATGGATTTTTATCAGTTTTTGTTGAAGTCTTCGCTATGAATTAAAGCATTAAAGTTTATGAGTGACTTTAGAAATTCCCCTTTATGTTTTACCTAAACCAGTTATAGGTTTTAATCTTTCTTTTAATAAAAAAAAACTTTGACACTTGACACGCGGAACTCGAATAGGAATTTCAAAGGCCCATCAATATGGTATTCCGAGCACGCGTCGTGCGGTACATATTCTTAACAAAGTTTACACATTCAAATTTCACTATTCTAAACTTTTAACAATAATGTTAGCACGCACACACAGCGAGTGGCGTCTGTCATAAGAATGAGTTTTATCTGTAGTGTTTGTAGTTTGAATCATTGCGTTAATTTTCGAAGGTTGAAACATTGTTCGAAGGAAACAGAAAATGTTTGGGCGTTAGAGAAACTTGAATGAAACGTATGGATGTGATTTCACTCTGATATAGGTTATGTAAAATTAAAGTGATTCATGTTCTTCAAAAGTATTTCTAAGAATGTTAAAATAACGACAGTAATTTTCCTTATTAATTTTCCCCCTACTTCAACTTTACTACGTGTTGCCGCAATGCTATTTAATTATTATTACTGTAAAATACATGTGGGTGACGAAAAAACAGTTAAATTCAGAGATGTTAGATTATACATTATAGCAATGAGTGTATTGAATTGTAAATAGTTCACGTTCTTGAGTTATAAAAATTTAATCAGATCACACAGTATGCGGGTCGGATGGTGAAATTGGAAATGAAATGTTGAAACTATGTCAAATTTAAGATGGTAGTTCTGACAGATCGCGGCTACGAAGCTACTTATTTAATTGTTTGGTATTTATTTAATTTAACTACTACTAAGCAACGACTGATTCCAAGTCCTATGGAAAACTGTTATGAAATTATGATAAATAAAAATTTTATAGTGTCAACTTGTATTATTATATAGGTATATTGTAAAGTTCTGCTTTAGTGTTTGCCTTTCTTTATATGCGTGTTCTCAATCCAGACTTTAATTCACACAATAGTATAACCTCTGTTCTTGCTGTTAAAACATATCGATCATTCAACTACTTGAGTAAACAAATCCGTTGCTAGGCAACGGGTGGTGTGAACGGTTATACACAGCTCTCGGTGTTGGAGAAGGAGGGCAATATCCGGGGGTTTACTGTACGATAAGGCGTATACGCATAGTTCGTTTTATTGAGGAAAATAATTACTTCCTATGTTTGTTCTATATATTGCTACTCCATACTTTGCTCGTAGAAGCTGAGAACTATAATCATTGTACTGGCAGGTAGATTAATTTATACCCTCTACGTATGACGTGATTAAGCTACGAATCTGCGATAACCCCTATATTTATATATCTCTTTAATAAATCGGTTTTAAAGATAAAATAAGATTAAAATCATATTAAACCTAATTCGGTAAAGTATACAATTATTTTAGCTAGACTTTACATACAATATACAGCTCCAATTTACTCTATTTTGAACTATCCATCTATTATTTCTTGTTGTGTATTTAATCCTCTGAAATCTATTGCTGATTAAACTATCTAGAAGTGAAGCTCACGTATAGAAAAAGCGTTTATTGACACCAGAATGTAAACAAAGTTCGTCCTTAGTTTTTGTTATATTTCGCGATGCGTTGTTTGAACTGCGCAGGCGCATTCTCTGTTGCATACCGATGTGAATTGATTGTGGGTGGTCCCAAGAGTTTATTATTGACATTAGAGTTCCGAAATTACATTTGCAATAATAATAGCTGAACAATAAACGTAAATCAAACACAAAATAATATCTAAAAACGTATAAATTACTTAAATAATTTACTTTCAATATATGTATATAATATATTAGTTATATATTTTATAACATAAGTATAAGGTACATTTCAATTCAATTCAATTTTTTTGATTACTGAGTGCCCTGAGTATTCTGTGAATCCGTGGTATCTTCTGCGGACTTCGGACGAGCCGGCCCAATTAATACGTCTGCATATGCTTCAGCATGGCTCTCACACGGATACGACAGTATTAAGACACTCGCCCGGCCACTGTCAAGCTCTTCTAGACACCGAATAAACTATAAATAAAATTCTAATTGTCCAAGCTGGGATTCAAACCCGATACCTCTCGCTTCATGGAACACTTTTAAAACCATTAAGCTACGAGGCTTTCGAAGTTATAAAATTATATATTATCAAACAACTTCGTTATTTGGAATCTATGTTGAATGTAGTAGAATCATTTAAGGACGGCATCCGCTGCCCCAACGGGCTGGGTGTGTCCACGAGCGGAGAACCGCTCCTATCCTAGGTGAGTGTCCTGCTCATTTGCTACAGTTTAAAAAAATAATAATTCGTAACCAAATGTATCTTTCTAAGATTCAATCTAGTTATTATAGGATATATTTTTTCCTACATTTAATGTTAATTTATGATAGACATACAAATAGTAACATGTAATACTCGAAATTCGGATGTTTTTTTTGATGCTGCTAGATCATAGGATCGAATTTATTCAACTGCGTTTATTTTGTTCACTTTTAATTATTTTTACTGAACAACATAAATTGTTTTGCAACATTAATTTATTATTGCCAGATATTTTTACTGTTGTTCGAACCGTGGCTGACGGTAATTTTGAATTAAGAGAAAATATTAAATCATTTTAGTATGGCTGTAATTTTAATATTTTTGGACATTGAATTATAACTATAGAAAGATATGCTATAAAATAATATTTTTTTTTATGTTTACGAATAAGAATCGATATTGATTGTACCTAGTATATGTCGTTTCGTGTCGCCTTGTCCCACTTGTAACTTGCTAATGAGTGATTATTGACAATCATCTGTCAACGTTACAGCAATGAGTATTCCTATATTTTACTAACATTTTTTTATATCTTTGCTGGAATAAACACGGAGTCTAGAACATAAGTTTACACAGTTTAATGTTCCAAAGAGGTTTAAATGTTGAAAGTACGGAAAAGACAATTTGAATTCATCTCTATTGATGTACCCACCAAAATACTATTTGATGTCACCAATCGTGTTGCACACCTCACCTTGAAGGTAATACATTTGTGTCAAGCGGCTGCGGTGTGAACAATGGTACATTGTGGTTGTATAACGTCCCAACTTTACATAACTTAGAATTTTCTACATACATCTATTTTGAAAGTGACGATTTAAGAATTGGCTAAAAGATTTTAGGTATATCTCACTCATGCCATCCGCCATCTATCAATTAACAAAAATCAAACCTCAATGTTATAAATACTAACTTACAAAATACTCAGCGTGAAACGCTACATGTACTGTGTTTCACAGAGTGATTGAGGATATCGGAGGCCCTTCAAAGTGCCGCTTGAGCGGGGTAAAAACCGGCAACAAAACCAATGCGCGAACTACGGCGCGCTTGTCCGTTGGCGGTGGTAGTCTCTTACCATATTGGAGAGCCACCTTCTCCGTTGTCCGCTATAAAAAATAAATAATAAATGACAAAAGTGAGATATTGGTAATTGCAGAATAATATTACTGATATAGAATTAAATAAAAAGCTCTGGATTGATATAGGAGTAGAAAATAAAAGGTTTAAAAACAAGGAGATACCACATGTGTAACTATCATATGAATTGACAGATTTGACAGTTCTGACAGGACAGTCGATTACCACATATTGCATTCTGGACGTAGACTAGAGACCTCAGCGACTTGTGTTACGGAACCAGTGACCCGGGTGACCACACGCCGGGATCTAGGTGTTTGATGGCTGTCATTATTGGACCCTAAGCTGAAATGTCGTGGTTTATAGTGTGTTTGTAGCGGATTGTACAATATTCTTTTCAATTCTTATTCCTTTTGAGATTAACTAATTTTTATTTAAATTATAAGTGTCCTATTGAATATTGAAATTAATAAGGGAGTCATAGTAGATAGCTACTCTTTTCTAATCAGATCTCAATCCCTGAACCATGAAATTGTCTAATTTTTTAGATACTATATCGATTTTTTAAATTTTTAATTAAAATATTTTATAATAAGCTTCTTTCGAAGGCAACATTTATTCTATAGTAAATGCTTAGATGTAGCTAACTTATTCGCAGTAGCGTAAGTGTTAGGTGGAGAGCAATAGGAACGTCAAGTTAAGGAAATTGGGTCTCGGATTGTGTAACTCTTTGCTCTTGACATGCCATTGTAAACGTGTTCCCACGATTAAACTAGAAGACACTGTTTATGGTGATACGTCCTTGGCTGTACGGTAAATTAAGTGACAATTATAGTACAACTAAAGTTAAATGAACTGAGATTGAAAACCCAAAAAGCCTTCTACAGTTTTGAATATTAATTTAATTATTGCTATATTAATTGTAATGGTATAAAATACAGTATGTTTCAAGTAACAAAATAAGCAAATTGTACGTAAGGTACGTAAGAAGGATAGGAGGGAATGTCCAAATAAAGAAATTTAGTAACCTAAACCGAACTGCTTTCTCCTAAAATATGACTTATCTAAAGAGATAACTTTAATCTCACTTAAACCGCGTTTAGAATAACAATGAACTGACGAACAACTCGCCGTCAATCACTGACTGGTCTGTGCTCTTTGGCATCATCTTTATGTTTAGGTGGTTCTCAAAGTATACCAATAGCAACGTTGTATTCATACACATACGATTCAAATTCACTTTCATGTAAACCAATATTATTACTTACAATATATAGCAAGACTAAGAACAAAATTAACATTTGCATTGATCATAACTTCACTACTGTTCACATTCCCGAAGACCTAAAGCGGTATTGCTTAAGATTCATAGTTATATGCATCTACTATGGAGTTCTAACTGTCCACACAACGTCTTCCAAGCGTGAAATTATTTCTTTTTACTGTATCTTCAGCAATAACCTCTATTACTGGTGCATTTGAAATACAATGGAATGAAAAATTAACTAATGCACTCTTGTTTTCTGATCGATCTAGATATAACGTTATATGCCATAAAAGCGAAATCATAAGGTGAATTTTAATTTGTAATGTTTCATCAAGCAATTTACCGCTTGCAACCAAGGACACCGCATGTGAATACCTAGTGAAATTGATTCTGTCGCTTTTTACATTGAATTGGTTCTTTTACATTTCAATATTTTTAGATTTCATTGTCATGCACGATTTAATGCGTTATTGTAAAGCTTTTTTTAAGTTTTCAAGCTTGATTAGAACGTTGTTGTCTAAGTTGTCTGAGTGGAAAAAAATTGTAATCATATTACCTCAACTGTAAGCTTCATTTTCAACTCTTAACAGAATAACGACAACTATAACCTTATTTTAAGTGTATGAATCTCGAAACGTTCTAATGGCTCTCACGTACAACCATTCTACAATAATATCCTGTAATAATAACACGACATAACAAACTTTATTGTATATTTGCCAAATCTTTGTATAACAAAATACTATCTCGCACATAATCACAATAATCGATTATATAAACAGAAAGTGTTTTCAAAACTTAGCATTGATTGCAGCTGCAAGTTCTTCGGCCAATACCCTATTGTTCCTTAGTTGTTTCTCTAATGCGTTCATGGACTGTAGTTAAATAAGTTTTAAAAGGCTCGATAGAAAAACTCCGCCTCCTTCGACCTTCCGTGTGTTTAAAGAGAAAAAAAAACTAAACTGACGCGTGCCTCGTACGTAGAGGATAAAATGGTAGTTCAGTAACCGCGCGAATGTTCGTGTCATTAATAATTGTACATCAAAAAGAGTTCAATTCAATTGTATTTAGAGCGTAATAATTGTGTATCAATATGAAGTTTATGTAGAATTTAATATGAATTCGTTTGAATTGCTTTACGTTGTTGTGCTATTGATTTGTGTGTGTTCGTCGCTTTCGGAATGGTCGCTAAGCGATTACTACGAGGTATATATTTTCATTTAGCCTTCTAATTTTCCTTGGTTTATATAACTTAGCTTCATCAAAGATGTAAGAAAAGGGGTGACAAAAATATGTTATTTTTTATACATATTTCATAAATATGTGAGCGATCAGGCACTTCTTTATGGATTTTAAGCACGCCACTGAAAATATTATGTTAAAATCGTGACATCAGTTTGCATGTCAACAGTTATGACACAACTCATTGTTAACTACTGAAGGAAAACCGGTCAAGGATTCGTGTTAAAACTTCACTTAAATCTTCTCGCTTGTTTACCATCCCGTAACTCAATAAACCAAACAAATTTATTCAATTCATTGAGTTTCGCAGTCCAAGAGTTAATTTCCCGAAACGAGCATCATTGCCTCAGTTACCTCTCTCGTGTACTCTTGTTATGTGGAACTTGTTGGTTGTTTTAAAAGTGCTAGTGCCACGAAGCAATATTCGTAGCTTAATGGTTTTGAAAGTGTATCATACAGCGAGAGATATCGGGTTCGAATCCCGGTCCGGACAAATGTAATTTTTTCGGTCTTTGAAAAAGCTTGGCCGGGCGAGTATCTTAATGCTGTCGCACCCGAGAAAGAACCATGCTGCAGCATATGCTGACGCACTAACAGCTCATCCGTATTGATATTACGAACTCACGGAATACTCATCGTAAAATTGTACTTGTACTGTGTTTCGCAAAGTGAGTGAGGCTATCGGAGGCCATTAAAAAGTGCGGCTTAAGCGACGTAAAAAGCCTGCAATATAACTATATGCGGACTGTGGCGCAGTTGTTCATGGGCGGCGTTTTTGTCTTACAATATAGGAGACCCACCTGCTCCGTTGTCCGCTATAGATTAAAAAGAAGAATAAATCTCGGAAAAAATTAAAATCTCTTAAATGGTACTTAAGATCATCCAAAACTATATTTTTTATAAACACGTGTAGTTTAATTAATGTATGTTTTATTTTATATATTCTCTATGATTTTATGAACAATCCTGTAATTACAATTAAATTATTACCTGTTTATTAATTCACAAAACATTATACCATATATGGTATGGAGTTTCATGTGTATGCAAGTATATTCAGACCTTTACACACAGCCTAGTGTGTATTGAAATCGGAAAAAATTCACGCTTATGCGATTATCTCTAAAAATAACCCCCCATGGATTTGAGGGAGGCCTATGTCCAGCAGTGGACTTGACAGACTGATGATGATGATGTTGATCAATATGTTTTAATTCTATGGCATTTGTATTAATAGTTTAATAATAAACGTTTATTGACGTTGCGTCTGTAAATGACACTGAAACTCTTTTGGTTACGTTACATTCGATATCGACTTACACTAGACCTACAGGGCACAAGCCGTCCGTGCCTACACAATAGGCGATAAAGTCCTCTGATTGAGTTAGGTTAAGATTGGTTCCTGTTTCACTGGTCAACGAACCCTGGACCTCTTGCAATAAGAATATTTTTAATAATTATCATCATTAACGCCACTCTTAAATTGATTCAACACTTTTCATAAGTTTAAACGGTTAAATTATATTTTTCAGTATTTTATATTCATTAAATAATGAAGCGATTTGAACCCCGGTCTGGACAATTATAATTTAGTGCTTGACAGTGGCCGGGCGAGTGTATTAATACTGTCGCACCCGTGGGAGGGCCATGCTGACGCAATCATTGGACCGGCTCGTCCGAACTTATACCACGGACTCACAGAATACTCAGCGTAAATGGTACATATACTGTGATTCGCAGAGTGATGCGCGGACTACGTTGCTCTCTTAGCATATCAGAGACCCACCTGCTCCGTTGTCCGCTATAGAATAAAAAATAAAAAGTACCACTTGCCTAAATTATAAATTTCCAGTTGATTTAAAAAATGAAGTAAAGACGTTGCATCACTGGTTTACGGTCACAACCTGATAGTGATGATAACAGCGATAAGATATCTAAATCCCTTCCACTGTTCAAACAGACATAAGCGCAGTGACCGTTATAATATGTATCATTTTGGACTTCAAACATTGAACAATACACTTTATGCGGGTGGAAATACAGAAATTGTTTAACTCTCTATCAATAGAACTTAATAATACATATTATAAACCTGTCTGTCGATATGAATTAACAGAACTGAATAAATACGTAACTACATCCAGGTACATATTATAGTTCATAGTATACATTTTAGTTCTAACAAGATTTTAATACTAGAATAGTTTTTATTATATTACCCCCATTAGAGAGCCATGCTGAAGCATATGCTGACGCACTAATTGGACGGGATCGTCCGAACTGATACCACGGGCTCATACATACTCAGCGTGAAATGGTACTTGTACTGTGATTCGAAGATTGAGTGAGGATATCGGGAGCCCTTAAAAGTGCCGATTAAGCGACGTAAAAGCCGGCAACACAACTAATGCGCGGATGTGGATCGGTTGTCAATGGGCGGCGGTGTTCTCTTACCATAAAGGAGGCCCACCTGCTCCGTTGTCCGCTATAGAATAATAATAATGATTTGTACGTATATATCGCAGTTAGAATTGTTTGAAATTTATTATTGAATTTGTCTATATAAAAAGTATAGTTACTAAAAACGTTTTATATTATCTAAAAATTATAAATTAATAATATAAAAAAATAAATATTAATAGAAGTGTATGTATAGTAGTATAAATTTCTGTAACAGAAGTTTAAAAACTTTATTGTTTCCGCATTTCGGTTAAGTATGTTAGTTTGTGACAATGTCTTATCAGTTTCACGCACCACTTGCTCGACGGAAGTTAAAAAAAACCGGTGAAAAACTTCAATTTATTTCTTGAATACATAATGAGAATTTACTAATTATATGTAAGGCGACAAAGTTGTTTTCATTTAAAATGCTTTTGCAATGTATCTTTTTATTCTAGATACAATAATAATAATTTTGAAATTCAAAATTTTAACGTTTCGGTTTTTGGTATGTAGATACTTAAGAGTAAACCTGCAGGCAGTAGTTAAACATAATTAGTATTAGAGTCGTGTTTAAAAGCCGTACTCTCGTTCCGGCACAGTGGTTGCAAGGCCAGTAGAGGACACTAATTTTAAATGCGATTCTTATGCACTCATGTTTGCGTATATTTGAAGGATATATGAAAGATTATAGCAATAAAATTTCAAATGGATATTCTTGCCCGATCTCAGTATTAATTTCAGGTTTATATGTTAGTTTTAGTATTATACGTTATATAAATTGAAGTGCAACGTCTCATGTTGTGATCTTTTTCCTATTGAGTTGTGTTTTTCTTTACAAAATATAATTCAAATGAGATTTACCAAGTCGGTACGATGCGATTTACAATTTTTGCACCTAATCCTAGGGAAATGATCGGAATGAAATTTACTATACTGTACATTTGTAGAAGTGTAGTCTTTAATACCTTTATTGTAATTGTCTTATCCAAGGCGAAGCGCATATTAGCACAAACGAACTATAAACATAATCTATGCAAATATGCCAGCTGTATTTTATTGGTTTTATTTAATTTGAATTGGTTATATTACCTTCGAAGAAAATTAATTACATATGTTGCTTAGAAGTTGGAAAATAATTTGTTATTTCAACAAATTCCCTTCCAAACTAGCTACAGCAAAATTCCAATTCAGCTCAAAATGTAATTAAAAGCTTAATTATTCAGTAGTGAAATTAAATTTTAACTTATATTATTTAAAACCATAACTATATTCAAAGGTATAATAATTATCGAGGTTCTATCTACTTACTCAGCGTTAAATAGATAACCATAGCTATGATGAACTCTTTTTCTAACTTTTGAAAATTATGAATAACAAGTAGATTGCTCTTCCATTTCCTTAAGAGACCTTTATTTAATATAAGCTCTTTGCGTTCCAAGAAACATTACTAAAAAATTCATTTAA
>DWCF01001330.1:0-31660 GCA_018230265.1 Delias oraia | reverse complement strand
AAGCTATTTTTTGTCTACACTAGAAATTACTAGGAAATTATTTATATGGCAAAACAACGTTTGCCGGGTCAGCTAGTTATATATAAAAAAAATGAGTGTGCCAATATTAACTGGATTGTAAGAACAAACGCTTGACATTGTTTCTTCCCTGAAGTGAAGCTGAGGCTTTTCGCAGCGGTGCAGCACGAGCGCGGCCCCCGCAAGCCGAAGCTGCACAGCGGCTCGCTGGGCCCGCTGCCCCCGGCGGGGCTCTCGCACGCGCACAAGCCGCATCCGCTCAAGCTGTCGCCGCCGTCGCCTTACACGCCGCTGCACCAACCGTTCAACTTTCAGGTAGACCATGATTCAATAACAATGCTACATACAATGTTCGTAACATTCTACAGCACCCGTACTGATGAAAATTCTGAAAGTCCTGGCTACGGGGCCTTCTATTTATTTAGATTCAGAAGCAGGGGTATACCTATGCTCTCTTTATTAAATAATTGTCAGAGATCAATGCAAAATTTGGTTTTAGTTCAGCATAAGTAGCATCAGCGAGTCGGCGCCGCTGAGCACGGCATCGTCGGGCGGATCGGGCGCCGTCAGCCCTCTGCCGCTGCTCTCGGAGCCCTTCCTGGCGCCTCCTCCGCCGGGCCTGCTGCACATACTCATGTCCAGCGACAAATGCCAGGTATTCGCCCGTTGGCTATGATGCGCTTTGATATAATGGAACGCACCCATTGACTATATTCACTTCTATTGATTTGAATTGCGAGTCTACTCCAACTTGTAATATGCACTATACCTACTTGTACAACTTAATTACATAATTTCTTTGCCTTATTTCATCGCTGCTAATGTGCCTACATATGTAGCCGATATATGTGAAATATAGTTGCAAAGAGAAGCGATTAAGCTATGCTGTTAAGAAACGTTTTCCAAACAAGTAGTTTCGTCCTGCTTACTTATTTTAAACATCGATTAGGCTCCCAAATGCTGTAATTATTGTACTTTTTATGAAATGGTGTAACTAAAAAACACAGGGCTATTACAATACCTAATGCTAGGTGCCAACCCGCAGGAGCTGATGTGGAGCGCGAAGCAGCTGCAGCTACAAGGCGACCCGAGCCTCCTGCGACCGCCACACACGGCATTCGGCGCCCCTCTCGCGCCTACCTGGGAACTGCTGCAGGTCAGCTTCTTTTATTGTATATGAAATTCCATTTCAAATTGTAATGACGCTATTTGATAGTACATAAAACATCTTGGCGCTATGTTTCGACGTGCGCCTCCAAGTAGGTACTCGGAATGCCTTGGTGACTAAGGGCGGGCGCTGAGCCGCGATCGCGATTGGGCGCCGCGGGCCTGACTTTTCGCCTACTTGACTTACCCCGCCCACCAGCCGCGACATCACTCGCTTTATACCTACGCAATGTTGCCTGGACACGGATCACCAATGATATAACAGCCTCGTTGTAATACAAATCAACCCAATTCAATTATTGGTTGTTGGCGAAAGAAGAAAGAAGCACATGGATATTAAATGAGTTGAATATATGATAGAAAGTTTCAAAATATCCATATTATTTGATTTGTCATTCTGCAATAAACCTACACCTGCATTATCCTAACAATGAGTATTGCTTGCGACTGTGGTACAATTGTTCGCTGGCGAGATCAATTCCCAGCACTTTTAGGCCTATGGATTAGATATGTAATTGTATTTTGGATAAGATATTGTATAAATTAAACATTTACATATCTTCCTACTATTTAAATCGGTTTCTTCGGTAATAGATTAATTATTACATACCGCAAGTAAAGTAATAAAACTAAGAAAAATCTGTTCGTAGTAAGTTTAGATTGACTTGATTAATGTTAATTCTTGGACTGATTGCGGGCCAGCGGATTTTTAACATAGATATTTATTTTTCTTCCAAATGCAATGTACCTCCCTAATGCGTATAGGTAGGTCCAGTAGTTTCGGGTAATATGGTACACCATAAGCCTTTTTTAAAATAAAACATAACATTATTGAGATCAAACAGTCTTTGTTGGTTAATTCAGTCGTAGAACTTAATAGTATCGATCAGTTAAACATTTAAGATAATTACTTCAAAACATAATGTTTAATAAACTTTTTTTTTGTAACTCGAAGAACCTGCTGAGCGTCCTCCAGGAACTAGATTGGCATGAATGATGCAGCCGGTTCGCCCACGCAAAATAGGCGCAATAATGTGGTCTAGTTGCGGAAACCAGTCCGTCTTACAATTACAAACTTTTTTGTAATCTTAAATATTTGTGAAAATTTAAACAGCTAGGGCATTATGGCCTAGTACGACATTGGCCACAAATGGATTGAGCCATATTGCTCTCCATAAAAATTTAAAGTAAAAGAAATAAACTTTATCACTAAGTATTTCTCACTACAAAATTCATAGAAAAATACATCAGTTTCCAACCTGAGCATTCTTCGTGTCCCACAATTTACAGCAACAGCATTGAATCCATGTTTCGCCTCTGATGTCCATAGAGTACAGTCTCACAATAAAAACTCTTTTCATCTTTCGTCAGACCGATATCATATTCTAAGTTTATACCTACACGCGGGGCGAGAGCATGTAATCAACGGCTTAGTTTGCAACCTATGTGCAGCATGGATCGTATCGAAAACGATCTGAATAATTTTCAGAAAGGAGCTAACTTTTAAGGAGATGTGAAATTGGTGCTTATACCTACGTACTTTTGAAAGTCGTGCTCAAATTACTTTATAAATAAGAATAGTGAAGTTGAATCTCTCCAGCATTTGGATGAGCCTGGGAATCGGCTGGATGATTAGTTATCCACCGTGGTTCCAGGAAACAAGCGCCCGCCTGCTGTTCATGGCCGTGCGCTGGGTGCGGTGCTTGGCTCCGTTCCAGGCGCTGGCCACCTCAGACCAGCTCGTGCTGCTCAGAGCCGCGTGGAAGGACTTGTTCCTTCTGCACTTGGCGCAGTGGTCGGCGCCCTGGGACCTCGCCCCGCTGCTCTCGGCACCTGCAGCACGCGCCAGACTTCCGCCAGAACCTCTCGCCGATTTGGAACTAAACACTTTACAGGTGCAAAACTCGCGTTGCTTAAGCGAAAACTAAAATGAAATGTTAATTATAAACTATTTATATATAAACTATTTATAGGTAACCTCCTTTAAACATTAGTTATTTACTAGAAACTTTGGAAATTTTCAAAGTTTCAAAATAACAGATACGACTCCTTACACTGTGATGGGGGCCAAGGTCACCCTGTTTTCTTCATGTTCTTGTTTTCTTTTATTGGCGTTGACGTTAAAATTGTAGCGTGTTGCTAATTTAGGCATCCAGAAAAAATAAAAATGACCTAATTCAAAAGGGATAGTTGCGGGTAATCACCCGACACTCATTATACGCAATTATTTGGTACACTAATGAGAAAAATAATAAAATAAAAAATCTTTAAAACACTGATGTAATCTGAACTACACACCACAATTTCGAACGTCTTACTAAGACCGTTTAAAAGTATTATTCGTATACTGTAAATGTTAACGTTCTCGTAAAATGAGATCTGCGAAGCACAAAAACAAAACTCCGGCATAATATCTAGATAGATACGCGTGGCAGTGCCCACTGGCGCTACTGTTTCCGGGTTGCAGTAGGAGGCTAAAATGAGGGGTCGGCTGGTCGTTTACGTATCACTCGTAAGGACTGTTTCTTGGCTATGTGGATGACTCCCATTATCCGCTGATATATCTATCCTACCTATTCTAACTCAAATGGAGGGTAAAAGGCAACATTCTTAAAACGCGCCGCCACATACAATATTTGAGGAATCTACTAAGTGGGAAGGATTGATCAACTTGTTTATAAGATTACAGTTACCACATAGGTGCTATAATAGAGTTAGAACCCCAGGCTTGTGCCTCTTTGTAGATTGACATTAATCTTCGGAAAGCATTTAGACTGTAGTAGGTAAGGTGGTTTTGTTTAAAAGATTAAATTATTAGTTCTTTTTGCGTATTGCGTCGAAAATACTGAATCACTTGGTACTTAATAATCATAATATCCTTATGAGTATACCTTTTTGTAGGAAATATTGTGCCGGTTTCGACAGATCGCTCCTGACGGTAGCGAGTGTGGCTGCATGAAGGCGATAGTGCTTTTTTCACCCGGTGAGTTTGCTAGGCAATCGACATTCAAATAGATTTCTGGCCTCACTCGAGTGTGTAAGTGCATTCAGGAAGTATGTACTGCCAAGTGATAATATATAACTTATACTTTCGAGCAGACACGGTCGGTCTGAGCGAGACGCAGCCGGTAGAAATGCTGCAGGACCAGGCCCAATGCATTCTCGCGGATTACGTCAGAACGAGGTATACTCGGCAGCCCACCAGGTAATCTATCCTACTACCTATAGTAAACCCTTGCGCCTCAGTCGCTGACTGACATGTAAGCAGAATTAAAATCACTTTTGAAAGAAAAACTAGTCTATTATTATATTGTTCAATTTTTGTGCAATAGGCACCTACTAATGAAAAATGTTATGTATGCAAGTAATGTGGTGGTCAACAGATTCGGTCGTCTGCTCCTGCTGCTACCGTCGCTGCGCGCCGTCCGTCCACGCTCCATCGAGCTTCTGCTCTTCCGCGAGACTGTGGGAGACGTATCGGTAGCCACCCTGCTGCACGACATGTACCGGATGCAGCCCGCGCCCGCGCCGCCCTTCCCTACCATCACTAACACGGACCACACCGCGTCACCTTAGCTCTTCCTTCTCAATTTCCATCCGAGAAGACAACCCTGCACCTGTACTGCACCCGAAGTCACAGGCACATCGGATGGGCGATATACTCCCACGAAACTATTCCATAAAAAGCAAACCAGTGAAACTTTACGTATTTAAGTCAGGTTCTCATCACAGCAGATTGTATATTCTAACAAAAACCATTTTATTTCTTACAACCATATACAATAAACGTTGAGACAAAAATGTCAGTGATACCACCTCATTATAAAAAGCCAGAGCAGTAACCGAACAGTGGACCTACCTAAAGAATGTGTTCGCGAAGCAGAAGTGCGTTTTCAAAATGAAATGAACCATTGATAGAGAGCTGGGTGCGATGCGGTTTGCTGGCCTTTTAGTTTCATATTTAGGAATTACGCCTGTTTCTAGTCATTGCGTGATATTATTTGTTATTAAGTCTTGTTATAAAATATAGGATATCTATTAGTGAATAGGTAATATTGTATTGTAAATATGTTTTATTGTGCCTCAAGATAAATTAAGAGTGTTTATTCCTAGAGCTTTGAATAATTATACGATGTAACATAGAGGTATTTAGATTTTTAATATTGTATATACTATAAATAATTACTAAATCGTTGTAAATTTGTACGAGATCTGGTTTAGTCTCAGAAAAGTGGAAAGTTAAAATATTAGCCCGATACGCTTTACCTAACTTTGGCTGCATGGAAGATAAAGAAACGCCGACATTCGTTGAAAGTTTAAAACTGAAGACTAATCCTTGTAGAAATAATACTGGACAGAATTGGAATTGTTTATACATAACTACCTACAAGTTGTTCATACCTATAACCCGCTGTAATCTAGTCATTACTCTTGGCGCTTACAGGCGTTGCGCATGCACGTCGAAGTTCACCGGTGATGAGCCGAGCCATTAGATATTTGAAAAAATCTCTTGCTGCTTTCTTCGTGTTTATTAAAATTTTATTTTTCATGCGCAGTCACGATTTTGTCAGGCAAGTCATTGTTATGAGTCCGCTCATCACCGGATCCAGTCATCTTAAGTTTATTAATGAAACTTATTACCTATATATAATGTATAAATAAGATGAAAATAAATATTTCAATCAGAGTTAATTATTCTTATATTTTATATTTTTTATATTTTATATTAATTATTAGTATAGAGTATTTCCATAATGAAATAGTATTTGCAATTATAAAACAGTTCATAATATCTTAGTATATTTAATGAAGAAAAATCTAAATACTGAAGATTAATTGCTAGTTAGAAAAATAATCTATATTTATGCTTAAGCCATCCATTTGTTTTCAGGCAGCAAAGTTGATTTTGCCAATAGAATGTATTGCTTCAACACTTGATAAATCGACAGTGTCATCATTTTCTACCATCTCTTTTGGTTCTTCTTTTTGCTCTACTTGAGGAACTACTCTCGGAAAATCTAGTTTACTCCAAGAACCTGGTTCAGCTTTCTTTAACTTGATCTCAACTTTAGTACCCAACATCGACACACTGCTCCTGTCCACATCTACTACCTAAAAATTCAATATTATTTTCAATGTTTTTTTTAGTTCAAAATAGCACTTTTAGGATACCAACATCACAAGTGAAAATATGGAAATTAAGTATAATAATAATAATATTTTTATTTTTCTCACAAAGGTAAAATTTAATACTAAAATTATAGCATTGACAAATTAGAGTTAGATCTCTAATATTTATGCTGACAAAATCTGCCTTCAGCGATAAGCACTTCTAAATCTTCAGATCCCTTTGAAATACCATGTCACATGTTATCAGATTTTCAAATTTAAAATACATACAAAAGTGTTACTGGAGTAATAAGCATCACAGAAGCACACTTACCCCTCTTAATTCAAGATCCAGGTCAAAGGATGCATTGCTCTCTTCAGAGAATAAAAGTTTTACATTAAGCCGAATAGGATTTAATTTTACAAAGCTTGTAATTGGATCATATTTTTTAGCATACACACTAACTATTACATTTTCTGGTGTTTGATGCCAGTCCCACCGGCAATTGACAGTACCAGCTGCAATCGCCTGTAAAATATCACTGGAAATTAGATAATAAAACATTTATAAAAAAAATTTCATGCTTTCTTGCATGCACTTCTTTTGCTTCGGTTGCATCTTAAATAATTGAATAGTGAAACAAATAATATTTATGATTTGATAATTAAAAAAAACAGGATATGACCTCTTTTATCCATTTATGATTTCCTGTGCTGCAACCAGGTTGACTTAGAAATGTATTGAAGTCTGTAGTCCGCTTTTGGCAACAAGACCAAAATTTAAGCCCTTCATGAAACACTGGACAGCCTGGATGGTATGTGCAGACACTGTCATTGCTTTGTGGTCCTTCATATGCTATGCTGCAGCCACCATTCTTGCACACTGTGCCAATTGGTATTACACTATTCAGAAATTAGAAAAAAATATATTTTTCAATGTATGTAAAATAATATATCATTCAAGCATTACACACAATAATTACCCATCACTTATAGCAGTAACTGATGGTGTAGTGTTAATAACATTTTGTTTTAAAGAAGTAGCTATACTTGGTTTTATGGTAACAACAGGTGAATCAAAAGCAGGCCTGGACAGCTGTGGACCAACAATTGGGGCTCTCACTTCTATCACTTGTTTCTGCTCTAATTCTTTATCCAAAACCTTTTTTTCAGGTTCCACAGGTTTCTAAAAAAATATTATTATTAGTATGCAAATGAAATAATGTAAATATAAAAAATCTTACTTACCACATTATTATGTTTAGAATATGTGCATCCTTTTATGTTTAAAAATTCTGTAAAATCAACGCTTTTTTTATCACAACATGACCATCCTTTATAAGCGTCATGAAATATTGGCGCACCAGGATGATGTCTGCATGTGTCTATAACAAATAATTAGATTTATAGCACTTATGATATTATAGTACATAATTAAAAACTCAACGTTCGTTATTATTTCTCTCCACACATTATTCTAACAAGAATTTGAAAGCTCCAGAAACCTTTGTCATTATGATTAGGGTCAAAAAGCTGACCACAACCCCTGTTGTAGCACTGAACAAGATTATTTTCAGGCATTATTAATTTGTGCAAAACCTAAAAAAATATGTAAAATGTCCTCGCAATTCGATAAAGTTATTTTTAAATTTATATATTATTATTTTATTTATGTATTTGCTTTTGAAAGGAAAGTTGGCAGTTGGCACATTGGCAATATTTCAAAAGACTCAAGACAGTGTCGACTTGAAGACCGAAGTTATTATAACTCTTGATAAAGTGTTATCGTATGAGTTTCCACAAAAACTCACAAGACTCAAGTCTGAGGCTCATTATGGGTATTTAATTTTGAATATTCCAATTAAATGCATTTTATTAGGGCTATCATTAAAAATAAGTGCATTCAAATGTTTCGTCACAGAGACAGATATCATGTCACTTATTTCATATTGAATTTTCATCTCACTAATGTAATTTGATTATTGACTTCTGAGTTCTGACAGATTAAAATTTATAAAATTGCGTTTGTCGTTTTACGATTTTACTGCGAGAATATATTAAGAAATCTTTGATTATGGATAGCTAAGTAATTTATTTTAGTTTAATAAGTTGATATCTTATTAACAGATAATAGTAGATATTTTCTGTATAGTATATAGTATTATATATGTGTTTTAATGAAATGTGTAATAGATACATAGAACTATAATATGTATTACTAAAATACTAAATTTTATATCTCAATATTAATGGCAATCAGTGATTGCAACCATGTTATGGTAGTAAAAGAACCAATATGAATTTGATGCGCAAATTGCGTGGGTCGTCCGCCTCTACTTCGGCGGAGCCCGAAGCTGCAAGCTCGCACCTCCAGCTCGGTTTGATGCACCTAAAGAAGTTATTTGCAGAGTATACACATCCACCGCAACCACTTACAGATGCTGAGAAAGATGACAAACTTTACAATATGCTACCATTATTTTGTAAGGTAATAAGATAAGGCTTCTTAATTTTCTATTTTAATAAGTTTTCATAAGATGATTATTATAACTGCAGTAGAGGCAATCTTACATATTTAACATGTATTAAATATCCTAGTATTCTATTTCTATACAGGTATTCTCACACAGACAACTATTTTGAATAGTTAACATTTTAATATTAATAAGATATAACTCTTGTTACATTTAGGTTTTTGGATCTAGTCCTTCAACAGAAATGAATGAGAAATTTTGGGATATACTCTCATTTTGCCAGCAAGTTTCAAAATTAATGGTGTCGGAGATTAGGAAAAGAGCTAGCAATCAGAGTACTGAGGCAGCTAGTTGTGCCATAGCAAAATTTCTTGAAATTGAAAATTCAGAAGAATCCAGTAATGGTTGGATGCTTCTCTCAACATTGAATCTTCTGGCTGCTGGTGATCAATCTTTAATCCAGGTAATATCTGTTTATTATTATTGTGGACAATATAATTGTTTATTTTTGTATTCATTTATTGTTTTTTGTATTTTTTATTGTGTTTATTTATGTGTATATGAAAGTATATCTATATATTATGTTTTTAAATATAATATAATGTTGCCATAACTATCTCTGTACAACATTCCATATTAATAATGCAATTTTGAGATTTCCACTATAAGAATAAAATGTTTTCATAATAGTGAAAATATATTTAATTCTTACTACAACATACAATTGAGAAAAATAATTGGCAAGACATTTTATTTTATACTTTTTCGATTGTTTATTCACCTTTGTAATGTTTGCAAAGGTGATGACAACAGCAGCAATACCTTCAACTCTGGTCAAGTGTTTATATCTGTTCTTTGATCTGCCTGAAATACCTGAATCAGAGGCAGATGTACATGATGATACCAGTGAGTTTACTCCAAGGGAAAGGCGAATACTCTTACAGAAGATTTTTGTGCAGGTATTGTGAAGATTGGATTACTTAAGTCCTGACATAAGTATGATTTGTGTGTTTTTAAGATTGAGGTGTATTTTAGCAAAAGTAAGTTAAAAAGTAGTTTATCAATATCTGTTCATTCATTCATTAATAAGATATTTTTATTTATTATGTTGAAATTCACTTGTGTATGTATTTAATTTTTATTTGTGCGCTGATATAATATAAATTCTGTATTCAGGTATTAGTCAGATTGTGCAGCCACCCATTCCCGTGTGAGGAATTGGCAAGGAAGGACGACTTGAGTCTGCTGTTTTCAGCAATAACATCATGGTGTGCTCCACACAATATGATGTGGAGGAAGTCAGCTGCCGAGGTTTTGATGACATTATCCCGACATGGTTTAACCCAGTCTGTAGTGCAGTATATTCACAGTGAGTATTCATGAGTTATGGTGTCTGTTCATGTGTATTGACCTGTGTTTACAATGATGTTTTCATCCATAATTTTTCAGATAAAGGATGTGTTGGATTATGTATTGAAAATATGCAAAAAATACCAGAACTAACACCTCTTGAGGTCAGTAGCCTTTCAGATTTATAAAAATACTTCAGTATTACATTAGTTTACTGATTAACTGGAATTGTTCGAGGGTGAAAAGTGAGCAAATTTTTTTCATAATGAGGAAAGAACACTGGCACCACTTCAACTGACCATGTGATAACACACAACTGCTCTTATCGACCCAGACAGATGTTAGATCAACTTAAGTTTGGTATGAATGTTCAGAGTTGAGTGTATGTTTAGGTTCTTTTCTCTTGGTTGCAGGTGGTTGAGATGTTTGTGGCTGTTTTTTGTTTCCTTAAAGATTCAAGTGATGTTAGTCAGTTATTGCTGGATGATTTCCGTTCGTGCCAAGGATATCTCTTCCTTTCTGAATTCCTTCTGAAGTATGTATTATCTACGGATTTTTTTTTACATTCATTTGTCAAATACTACCTAAATTTTTGTGAAGAATTATCTTATTTGCATGTTATATGTTTATGTGTGAATTTATGTGTTTAGCTTAAAATATTAATTTGCTTAGAATTAATTTTTTTGTTTTCAAGTGTTGCATTTATTATTGTCACAGACATGAGAGACAAGATGTACCTGATTATTTGACATCAGGGTAAGCACCTTTTTTATTGTTTTATCTTTTATTTTGCCTTTTTTTTTGTGTCCTAGTTTCTTTGTTTTTATACATTTGCAGTCAGTTGATAAATTAATTAAGAAATTGGTTGAGCCTCATCAGTTTTGAAAGTCTATACTATAAAAGTATAAAGGCTAAAAAAGTTCCTCAAGTTTATAAGAAATGTGCTAGGCTTGAAGAAGAAAGAGTAAGCGGCACCGAAGCCCGAGCTGCCCTGAGGAACCTAGTACTAATGATCTCGTCGCTGTGCGCGTGTGGCTTCTCGGAGTTGCGCCCCACCAGAGCGAACAGCGAACTCTTCCAGCTGCAGGGGTTCGTTTTACCACAGCCTTCCACCCCCGGGCAGGCCGTTAGGAACGTTCAGGCCTTTCAGGTAACTTTATTCTTATCTAATAGACACGAACAAAATTAGATATTTATACACGTCTATAGCAGATTGAAGAATTGAATGAAAGAGAATGCTATCATAACGACGAATGCGCCATCTTTTATTTAAAAAAAAGTTTTCTATAAAGATTTGTGTTTGTAGTAGTAGTAAACCTCAAAAAATCCACGTTTTGTTTGTGTTAAATGAGGCTAGCCTGTATAGACGCCAGCGTCGTGAAAACATTCAAAACAAAAAACATATAGAAGATTTTCGTATGTGTGTACATGGAATATTGACTTGTATTGGATTGTATTGCGTTTGCTTGAAGTGCCCAGTGTTTGAACAGGTGCTGCAATCGGTGTTCCTGAAATCGAGCTCGCCGGCGCTCTGCTGCACGATCCTGGACGCTATCTCGAGCGTGTACCACGCCGACAACGCCAACTACTTCATACTCGAGAACCAGAACACGCTCAGCCAGTTCTCGGAGAGGATCCATACGAAGAACGCCGAGATCCAAGAGAAATTCTTCGAGCTGCTCGAGTTCATCGTGTTCCAATTGAACTTCGTGCCATGCAAGGAGCTCATCTCGCTCTCGCTGCTGCTCAAGGCCAGCAAGTCGCGGAGCTGCAGCATCCTTTGCATGCGGACGCTGCTCAACATCCTTAAGTGAGTCTCCCGTTCTTCTTTTGTCACTCCGCTTTTGTTCTATTGAAAAAGCTTGCTCTGCACTTCGTCGCCACTATTGGCTAGTTGGTTTCAAAAACGATTTTATGTATTATTAAATAAAATCTTACAACTTGGTTTCACTCTCGATGCTAGTTTAGTAGCTAGTTTTCGATGCAAGTGGTCATAATAAAATTGATATATTTGTTTGCAGGCACAATGCAATATTCAAAGACGTGTACCGCGAAGTGGGTATGTTGGAGGTGTTCGTGACATGCCTCACGCGCTACGCGGTCTTCCTGAAAGACAAGCAGCTGCTTGAGGAGGAAGCGGAGAAGAGGGAGTCGGAGAGGAGCGCGAATGAGTCTCCGAAAGCTCCCGAGAGGAGGAAGCGGCAGTCGCGGACGGATTCGTTGATCGTCGACCCAACCACGGACAGCCAGGAGGAGGAGCTGGGCGAGTTGGTGATGGAAGGCCTAACGGCTCTCTTGAACGGGAACGTGAACAACTGCAACGTGTTCCGGGACTGCGGCGGCGCCAAGTGCGTGCACGGCATGGTCGTCTACGAGTCTTGCCGCTCCAGAGCCCTGGGTAACAATTTTACATAGCACAACAGAGCGACTTGTAAACGTCTTTTTATTTATCGAGTTTTAATTTTTTAAATACATTGACATTTATGAACATCACTTCTAAATCCCAAGCTACAGCATTGCTAAGTCTAGTACTTTACTTACTGTATCTGTATATTTATTTTCTTAATATAGGATTAAAATGAATTTGTCGATTTCGTGTTCAAGTCTCCTCAGTTGGTGCCGTTACATAAGCGTGCTGTTTGATTTAAGGCGTGGTGAGAGAGCTGATAGTGAGTGGGTCAGGGGAGGAGGACATGTCGATGCTGCTAAGCGGCATGCACGCGGCGCCCAACGATGCGCACCGCCTCAAGTTGCACATCCTGAAGGCGCTCTTGCTTTGCCTGAGGGACTCTCATCGGACGAGAACTATATTTAGAAAGGTGTGCTTAGCTACCACTAAAGACCACTACTCATCTCTAACTAACCGTATAACTGTCTTATGAGAGAAAACTAATCTGATACAATGTGGAAATAAACGGCTGTTGTATGCGAATGCGTTGCAGGTGAGCGGCTTTGTGTACGTTAGCAGCGTACTGGCGTCGCTGGAGGGACGGCTGCGCGAGGAGATGCTATCTCGCGACATGCTGCATCTCATGCACGTCGTCTTCTACACCATTGCCACCGCCATGCGCTTCGAGCCCGCCAACGCCAAGTTCTTTCACCACGAGGTTCCTTTCCTCTTTTTTCCAATTTGACTATTGCTTTACTTAGTATCCATTTTGACTGAAAGTCGCCTTCTTTCGACAACGGTTGCAATGATCAGATCTGCATGACCACGCTGTACGAGACGATCAGGCTGCTTGGCTGCTTCACCAGCGACACGGAGCTGCTCAACGACTCGGAGGCCGGTGACCCGCAGCTCTACGAAGTCTTTCACGACATTTTCACCAGTAACATTTTGGAGGCCACGTCGGTATCATTGCACATTTATTATTTTGAAATGTGCAATATAATGCATCGGATTTTTAAAAAAATTGAAGTTGTATTTTAATTTGCTTGAATCTTGAAAAAGATTAAAGTTACATTCGAAAATTCGATCATTGCTTGAAAAATGGACTCTGCTAGACTTAAATTGAGTATAATATGTTTGTCTCTATGGATAAAGACGCGAGAGAGAGTTTTTTTTCATAATTGCAGGTTTCCTGAGAAAGTCCCCGTGCCCTTTGTCCACGCCTGTATCGTGCTGCGGTTGCTGTACGATGTGGCCTTGGACTCCTTCGACAAGCCTTCCTTTTTTGGACCGCTCAATGTTCAATCACCAAGCCTGACACGACAGAGCTCTGCCATCAACGAGGTCCTCTATATACAGTGAACTCAATTTGATTCGTTTATCTACAAAATCGTAGCCATTCTAATATAGCGCCTTAAGCACAAATCTAAGATATTACTCCTTCCTAATGTTTACGTTAGTATCTGCATGTAAATGTGACATCATACGGAATATTCGAGGAGTGCCTGTCATCGCTACAGGTGAAACCGGCTGGCAGATCGGCGCCGCTGAACCTGGCGATCGGCGCGCCTTCCAACGAAGCATGGGTGATCCACCCGGGGGTGGTGATTGTGCTCGCCAAACTGTTGCCTGCATTACCCCGTCCTTCCTCTCACGGGGATTACGCTCGGGCACTGAGGGACTACCTGGCACACGTCCTCAAGAGTCTCGTTCGAAGGTACTTGAAAGGTTTTTAATAAATCTAAATCAGACTTTAATTCAGACAGATTTAATAAATCAGACTTACTGGCCAACTCTGATTGATTGTTGATTGATGAATGATTTAATATTGACGGATCGCATTGCAGCGAGCGCAACCAGCAGGTGATGTGCGCGGGCGGGCTGGCGGGCGTGGTGCTGCGCGTGTGCGGCTGGGCGCTGCGCAGCGAGCGGCACCCGCTGCACGAGCCCGCGCTCTACGTGCTCGAGAGGCTGGCCGCGCACTCGCTGCGCCCCCTCGACCTCAGGTACTATTCTGTCTGCCCTGTCGCCAGCTCTTACACGTATAAAAACTTTACCTTGTACCCGATGTATTTACAGAGACTTCTTGCGGATGGGAAATCCTCTGAACTGCTTGGCACCAGAGGCCGGACAAGTGTGCAAGCCCGGAGGACCAGTGCCTCTCACCAGGATCAAGACTTTGGTCTCTATGACCACGCCCAGAGATTACAGGTACCACTGCACCAAATAAAAACGTACTTAATTTATGAATTGCATTTAAACCTTGATCTCTCAGATCTCAAAACTCGTGCACGTTGCCGCCGTTCGTGGAATTCGACATGTCGGCCGAAGGGTTCGGCTGCCTCTATCTGCCCAGCATCGCACCGCAGGCCGCCAACTTGAATGCTCTCGGCTCGCAGGACTCTTCCACCCTCGGGGGAATCGGTTCAGGTACTATTCCCTTGCCAAGTCTTCCACGATATTAAAATGGGAACACTTAGTAGTTAAAATGAGAGTAATGATGTGGTTTTTCTGCCTGACCTCCTTTGTAGCGAGGCGTGAACGTAACGTTGCAGGCGACCGGGTGTTCCCGCCGCAGACTGGCCTAACGTACTCGACGTGGATTTGCGTGGAGAAGTACTCGGAGGCGCGCAGCGACCCTCACTGCGTGCGACTACTCACGCTCGTGCGCAACGTGAACAACTCGCGCGACGACCACCTCGTGTGCCTGGCGCTAGTGCTGTCCGCCCGCGACAAGGCTATCGTCGTGTCGACCCAGGAGACCATCGTTCCTCATAGTGAGTGCTGCGCGATCAGAGGCCTGGCCTCTTGAGTTACTCATTTATACACCTGCAAAGAAAGCCAAGAGCCGAGTCTGGTTGCAGACGTGGGCGAGTGGGAGCCGGAGGGCGTGGGCGAGTGCGGCGCGCGCGTCTGGTGCCCCGACCTGCAGCACGAGGGCCAGTGGCGGCACCTCGCGCTGGTGCTCAACCGCGCCGTGCTCAAGAATTCTTCCTTCTCACTATACTTAGACGGTAATGTGCTGCCGTATTCGAGTCTCCAAATTCCCGATACCGAATCGAAAATGTCTTGGTGATGCAGGTCAGCATATGCACTCGGGCAAGTTGCACTACGTGAGTGCGAACCCGGGAGGCGGCGCCGCCACGCTGTCCGGCGCCTCCAGCGTCTACTGCGTGGTGGGCACTCCGCCCCACTGGAGACGCTACTCCAAGCTGCTCTGGCGCCAGGGCCCGGCGCTCTTGCTCGAGGATGTACGTAGTCTACGCCAATAGGCGAAGAAGTCGAGACGAGTTCGTGACACCTTCAGCGACGCCCTCACATATCGTTGTGCGTTATGCTTGACAGGTTCTGCCTGCTCAAACGGTGTCGGTGATCTACCAACTGGGTCCGCACTATATGGGCACGCTGCAAGCGCCGCTTCCTCCTGGACCTAACCAGGAGCCATTGGCGCCCCTAGTTGCTGAGGAGAAAGTTATATTCGGCATAAATGCCCGCGCCATGTCCCAGCTCACGCTGGCCAAGATTCGCAAAGTCTACAGCAAGAATGACAACAAAGCGATAGCCAAGCAGCTGGGCATGTCCTCGCACGAGAACGCCACGCCCATCCGCATCCTGCACAACTCGGCGGGGCACCTGCTGGGCCCGGCTCGGTGCCTGGGCGGCGTCGTCGTCGGCTACTTGGGCGTCAGGGTGTTCTGCCCCAAACCGGCAGCTATCATGGTACCTGCCCCTCCCCTTGCCATAACTTACAGTTGGGCTTTCATCTTAAGTCCGCAACGCTGCGCTCCAATTGTTCCCAGATCGACACGGTGGGAGGCTGCTCGGTGTTATTAGGGCTCATAGCGATGGCGCAAGACGTGGAGTGCTTGTACGCGGGGGTGAAGGCGCTGGTGTGCGTGGTGCGGTCGAACAAGGCGGCCCAGGCCGAGATGGACCGGCGGAAAGGCTACCAAACACTCGCCATGCTGCTGAAAAAGAAGAAGCAGCTTCTTAACTCGCATATCTTGCATCTCATCTTTGGCTTGGTCGGCACCGTCGACAGCCAGAAGGAAACATCGTCAATACCCAACTTGACTGCTTTTCAGGTAAATATCAGTTTTTATAAAAGCTATTTATTTTTCTTTCCGTCTTATTTGCTCTCTTGTGCAATAAACTCATTTATTACATATATATTATTCAACATAAGTACAATGTTTAACCTTTGAAGACGGAGGCGTGACTGCAGACGTGTAGAATCGCCGTTCCCAAACGAACTGGGTGCGTCTTTTGTTGGAAAGGGGACGTAGCGAGATGGATTGGTTACGTGTATCCTACGTATTCATGTGGTATCTTTTTTTTGTATTTGAGTTTTGGCGGAAGTTTCACGAAATTGCAAGCGATTGAATTGAATTTCAGGACTTGATTTGCGACTTGGACGTCTGGCTGGGGGCACCGGGTGGGCTGATAAAGTCGCTCCTGGAGCATTTACTCGAACTAGCGACGGAGACGGCACACCGAACGCACAACTTACGCACAATGCGAGAGCTGCAACTAGTTCCCAAGTTGCTGTACATCGTCAACGACGTGAAAGTGGGCAGTACAAAGAACGTCCTCATCAGCTTGCTGGCGGCGCTCCTCGGCGGCCAGCCCCGCCCGAGCGACCTGCTCTGCCTGGGCCAGTTCGTGGCCTTCACGCTTCCGCTGCCGCCGCACTCGGAGCAGAGCGCCACCATTGCGGACGACTTCGACGCGGAGTGTGACGGCGAGGTCGTTATACTGAGGAATAAAATCCTGGCCGTGCTGCACGGCCTGCTTTTTACAAGCAGGAACTTGGTGAACACAGTGGTGTGCGAGGAGATCTCGAGGGTCCTGGGGATGGACTGGCTCCTCAGCTTCATGCAAGAGAGCGTCCATCCGACGACCGTACTGTGGGCGCTGCGCATTCTGGTCATCTTGTGCTCCGGGCAGGGCCAGCAGAATGCCATAATGCAGAGGTATCGTTGCAAGTTGCTGCAATTGCATCATTTCATCTTCAGCATGCTATGGCTCCTCACAAAGAGCTGGGAAATAGCTTGGTCCATGAGTTCCTACTAAAAAATAACCTTACCATCCCTCGTAAGCTTCGCCCAACTAACTAACATCTTTTTAATGAACTTGAGTTCGGCTGTCACCGCTAATTCCATCATTCTACCGCCCATTCAGTCGAATTGGACTGCTCGACTCTTTTTAGAATTGACATTGTACGATAATATAACCGACGAATTGTTTATTTATTACCGTTTGTGATTTACTGTCGCAATTAAGTTAAATAACTGCTCAATATTTCGTTCAAGTGATCATTACAATAGCTCAAAAAATGAGTTCCCAAAATTGAGCACACATTGAATCTAAGAAATGAGACACGTCTCCGATCCTTAACACGCTCATTTGACATAATGCTTGTCAGATTCCGGGAGGGACTGGGCGCGGGCGGTTGGGTGCGGCATGCAGAGGTGGGCGGCGCGGGGCAGGCGGGCGTGGTGCTGCCGGCCGCCGCACTCGCGCACCCGCGCCTGCACGCACCGTTGCTGCACAGCTCCGGCTTCACGCTGCTCGCCTGGTCGGTGCAAACCGCTTAGGCTGTTAACAATACTCTTTTTTTACAATCTCATGTATATTTAATGCGATGATAACAATTGCAGGCTCTCCCTGTTCCATCTCCAAATACCGGAGCTGTACTACCTGCTGTTTGGTCTGACGCTGGGGCAGCCCATGCGCCAGATGGGCCCTGACCGCACAGTGTCTGTGGAGCGCGTGTGGGCCGCCGCGTGGGGCGCCGCCGCCCCGCAACGTCAGTCCTCGGCGGCCTTGGCCGCGAGGATAACTCTGTGCCCCGAGGCCGTGGTCATCTTGCTGGCCACTGCCAGAGCCTTGGTGCACGCCGAGGCGGGCTCGCTACCAGACTGGTTGAACGACCACCCTGTCGCTATAATACAGGTTTCCATCTCTCTTGCCATTCTACTATCGTTGGTTATACATATCGGCGCATCCAATAATAACGATGAGTCATGGGCACCTGCATTCGCACTGTGATTCTGTGTGAAACCAGTAATGACGATGACTCACGCGCACCTGTGTGCGAAGACTATAAATACTCCTTGGCTACAAGTTAGTCTAGCTTGAGTCGTTAGCGGTTTAACGTCTAGATATGAAAGACCTCTTGTGGAAGTCTTTACGCTGTATTACGTAAAAACAAAGATGGAAGAACTTGTGAAGTTTTTTTTTCAATGATAAATCACCATCAAGAAAACATTGATTGTAATATTAGCTACTTACGAAAAATGGCGGTCCTTTTTTTAGTTGTATACATATATTATCGAACGTGTTTCATGTGACATTAAAATTAGTAAGAAATTAGTGATTGTTATACTTGCTGGTAGGTGCTCTTTAGCCTGTACAACACGTTGCCCGACTTCGTGACGCTGATGATGACGGCGGAGGTGCTGAGCGCCCTCGCCTCCGTGCTCTTCCCGCCTAATTCCTCCGACGAGATCCATATGCGTGAGTACCACAATGAATTACAATCATGCTCATGAGCACCCATTAGGTTGTTCGTGAAGCGAACGACGTGAATCCCTGTCGCAAATCCATGGTGCAAATAATACAATAATTTACACTAAATGGTACTTTGCATGGTGTTACAATACGCATTCAATGCCAACATGTTTTGCAAGAATACTTTGCAAGCAAACCGATATTTTAAGTCCGAACCAATTGTTAATGTTTATATCAAGTTAATATTTTATATTCGTATATTATGCTGTCCACAAACTTCTTTACTCTTAAATAACCTTGAGTTTGAACTCTTTAAATTTCTCTGTACTTTATTGTTTATATGACAAAAACAATGTTGCCGGTCACGTCTAGGATAAGATATGGTCTTGCAACACGTGTAAATGAAGATACGGAATGAGTTACAGCCGTGTGCGAGAGCAGCGAGAGCTCGGGCGCGTCGACGCCGGGCTCGGAGAAGGAGGCGGCGCTGGCGGGCGCGAGCGGCGCGCTCACGCAGCACGCCGCGCGCCAGGCCGTCGTGGACTTCCTCAGGGTCATCGTGCTCGACTCACTGCCTCTCGGCCTCTCCGCCAAGGCCTCGCCCGTGAGTCCCTCGCCACCATCGAAGCTGCGACATGCGCGCTTCTTAACTCTCCGTGTTGTATTCAGGGGTGATAGCTGATTGCTGTAAAGTGTAGACTATATTTTATCTCTCACTAACACCAAGAGAGACTAAACAATAATTGTTTACAACATACATGTACTCGACTTAAGCAATAGCGAGTGCAGCTTCTCTTTGAGCCGCGGCTGGCCAGGCATGAATGTTAGTTAACAGTTTGCAAAGCAGCACTGAGAGATTGCGTTGTTCGTAGAGCGCGGCCGCCCCCGACGCTGTGTCGCCGACAATGTTTTGTACGCCCTGCTCCGCACACAGATCGTACTTTTATTGCGTAAATATCCGCCTCTTATATTAATTCTGTCATTGCTCTTCCACAATGCACCATCTTCTCCGCGCATGACGTCCCCACAACTAATACGGTGAGCGGTTCGTGAAATTAACAGTTCAAAACGTTGGCAATTCTTTTCTTTCTGGCTTGGGCAAGTTCATCGGAAACAATTCACAGCTCCTCCTCTGACCCCTTTCATATCATATTTGTCAATAGCCACTGTGACGACTATGACAAGTGGTCGTCGAGAAATAAGTTAATGTCTAACGGGCCTTCTAACACTACGACAGCCTCTAACTACCACTCTAAGTACTAACTAACCTCGAGCCTTCATTCGCACATTAGTAGCGCATTGGTTGTTGCATTCAAAAAAGAAAGTTTTCACGTCTTCAAGAAACAAGTGCAATCAAATGTAAACAGTGCTACTTATTGTGGAGCTAAGAGATGTTATGCCAAACGCCGTCGAACGCTTGCAGGTGATCGACTTGGTACTGGACGCGTCGCCGGCCAACTCCACGAGCGACCAGCAGGTTGAGTATCAGACGGAGGTGCTGACGACCGTCATGGAAAATCTCCTCAACACAGAGCTGTTTGGATCCGAGTCGAACATATCGAACGTGTGCTACCTCGCAGCGCGGCTGGTCGACAAGCTGTGGCAAGGCCACCTCTCCAGAGACCCCCACGAGGTGCGTGCTCGCCATTGCCGCTATTGGTTCAGTGAAAGCCTACTTTTATTCCATTTCCCCATATTTGTTGCGCGATAAGTACAATTACCTGGTAACCAAGTGTATATTCTCGCAGGTCTTCGATTTCTTAGTGAAGCTAGTGACACAAGCCAAGAAGAAATCGCTGCTGATGTCGCTGGAGGGACTCCACCACTGCCTTAACAGAGCGATATTGTACTTGCTGTCACGCCCGACAGACTCCATCGCCGATCAGATGTCCGTTCTTGAAGCTCTGCACAAGTTGACCACAAACAGGTCCAACCAACCGTGACATTTTGAACTTTTTCCATTTTGCTCTATGAGACCGCTTTCTTCTTTCATGGTGGTAATATCAAGCTACCGCATTTATTGTATTGTTTATATGAATTTTGTCATGAGAATTCATTATGACGCATCCAACTCAAATTGAACGTCAGAAAACATGTAGCCATAGAGACGACGAGGCTTTATTTAGTATCTTTCTCCCAGACTGGTGATATTCGGGGCGGGTAACCATTCCCTGGAGTTTATGGGCTGCTTGACGTACTGCCTGCTGCAGCTAAGCGCCAGCATGAGGGTGGCGCTAGACTCGCAGCAGAGGACCACTTGGCACGTGAACCCCAGCGGAGATCTCGAGGCTCGAGATGACCGCCTCACCGCGCACCAAGGTATAACATGACAAGTGCATGAGCTAATGCGTCCGTGCCTGTCCGCGCATCTCTGCCACTGACCGCATCACTCGAACGTCGAATAGGACGCAACCTGATGGCCGGCGCCGCGCGGCGCGTCTGGGAGGAGCTGTACGCGTGCAAGAAGCCGGCCATCGAGGAAGTGTTCAAGGTGTCGCTGGCGGCGCCCGCTGTCGGCGCTCGGGCGCCCGACCTCGCCGCGGTGCGCGAGACCTTGCATGACTCCGCGCACCGCCTCTGGACGCACTACGTCGACGCCGAGCGAAAGGTGATCTATACATTCAGGGTTCCCTTTTCTTTAAATTGACACGGCGGTGATGGTTTCCGACTTGGTGGCTTCCCGAATAATCGACGGGATGGTAACAGCGAGTCACAATTGCAGGCGGTGTATCGTGTCCCGTGGGAGCTTCATAACCAGATACAGTCGAAAATACAGAAGGTGACGGGTGGTCTGACGCGCCTGGCGTCTCGGACCAAAGTGAAGCGAGAGGAGAGCGAGAAGCTGCGGCCGAGGCTGGCTAAACACCACGCCCTGTCGTACATGCAAGACCATGTGCAACTGGTGCGGCAGTCGTGGCTGTCGAGCGCGCAGTGCGCGGCCAACACGAGCGCACACACCACGCGCTACGTGCAAGCCGAGTGGTCGAGTGTGTGGCGGGAGCTTACGCGCGAACGAGCTCTCTGGGGCCCGCCCAAGCCTTCGCCGCTCGACAAATGGGCTCTGCACTGCACCGAGGGGCCTTGCCGCATGCGCAAGCAGCTACGGCGCAACTACTCCTTCTACTCGCTCTACCCCTTCCGGCCGCATCTCGAGAAGGCTGAGAATGTAAGTGTGGGTTACGAATATTAAGCAAAGAAAGTGCTCTTCCGCATTTCTGTACCGTCTGATTGGCGCACACAATTACATGGAACAGTAGGTACCCAAAATTGAATAACATACAAAGATAAAACAAATAATCACCATCAACAAACATACTGTTTCAGCGTCAGCTGAAGTATAAGGTGGCCCAGAGTCGCGACAGCAAGGAGTACTACCGAGTGTTCCAGCAGTGGCGTGGGCACGCGGCCTTGGGCGAGGCCGACAGCGTGGATGGCGCCGACGGCCAGCCCGTCGACGAAGATCTTAGCAGGTGCTCTTCGTGACTATCGAGTTCGCAAATAAAATGTACAACAACATCGCAATAATTGTAAAGCGCCGCCAGCCACAGGGAGGCGTCGGTGGAGGTGCGCGACGAGGAGGGCAGCCCGTCCGACCTCGTCAGCAGCGGCGTCGTCAGCAGAGGCAACAACCAGTCCACCGAAGGTGTGTTGCTCAATCAGTTGCACCGATACCCGTGCAGACAGCATAAACTTTGCTAATATTTGTGATTGTTCGCAGCGAGCGAGGACGGACCAGACGTAGAAGACGAGGACGAGCAAGCTCCGCCGCCAGACAATCAGACGCTGCTTCGGCTGCTCGAACACCACGAAAAGGTATGGGCTTTTGTTTACATGTATGTTCTAATTAACTTGAAGAAATATTTCGCTTAACAAATGAGTTGCACCTTAGTTGCTCTCGCGCATGCTACTAAGCGCAACTTGTTACCAGATAACGCACATGTTCCGCTGCGCACGCATCCAAGGGCTGGACACGACAGAAGGCTTGCTTCTATTCGGGCGGGAGCACTGCTACGTTATCGACTGCTTCACTCTCCTGAAGAACCGCGAAATCCGAGATCTGGACAGCTGCCCGGATGACTACGAGCCTATCCTGCCCAGTCAGGCCATCCAGAGGAGCAACCAGAGACAGTGCTCCAAGTTCCTCTACGAAGACATACGGTAAGATTTCTCATCATAAAACACTGCCCATATGCTGATAAAATATCTTATAGACAATTATATAAGATCTTTTCTCACCAAGCTGGAGGCCTAGCTTACATACTTCCTAATGAAATAAGAAACCATTGTGCTGCAGGGAGGTGCACAAGCGAAGATACCTGCTGCAGCCGATAGCTTTAGAAGTGTTCTCGAGCGACGGCCGGAACTACTTGTTGGCCTTTCCGCGAAAAGTGCGCAACAAGGTTCGTTGACACTGCTGCCTCGCCTCTCTCACTCCAACTGTGCGTGCGCCCCCATCGAACAAAAGAGCACAGAGTTACGGTGACGAGGTTGCAGGTGTACAGCCGCTTCTCGGCGGTGGCGACAGGCATGGCGGACAGCGCCGCTGGCTCGGTGGCTGGCCAAAAGCGGGGCGTGGCGGTAGAGCAGCCGGGCGGCCTGCTCGCTTCGCTCATCGGTGACACCTCCGTAACGCAGCGGTGGCTTGTGAGTATTCAAGAACTGCTCATATTATACGGACCAGGGATACTGACCTATGTGATTTTCCCTTTGAAATTTTGCGAATATCACGTGTATATATATATATACACAGTGTACACTCCATGTAACGTCCCTCAATTTAACGACAATGTCCCTAAAGCGTCGAAATCAATTGGCTTTAGTTGGTTTCATTCTTCCATACACTGATACACTCTACATAGCAAACTACTCTACAAAAACACAATTCTACAAAAAAACAACAATTGAGTAAAAAAAGCACCTTTTAAATTGCCAAAATTAATAGAAACTGCGCAGCTGAGTACGTTCTCTTGTCGCTTAATTACCCTAGCCTGCAATAAACTCGACTGTCGGCATCATGCATACCGAACTTTGTAAGAAAGTCATTCTTTTGTTTGTAAGTTGGGATTACTTGCACGTGCAGACTGTTGTTGACCATGACTATACATTTGTAAGTAGGAGTCATGGAATATCTATACGTTATCATATTCTTAGTTACTCACAAACCTTCAAACTGTACACATGGCTAGTAAAAGAATATATATATATATATATATATATATATGCGTCGTTATATAGAGATTACACTGTATATATATCTAAAGAAAAAGTGTACTTTTCTTTAATTTCAATTATTAAACGCGTAGGGACAGTAAAATAAGCTGCCACTATCACTACTCTATGGGAGGAAAGTCTTAAAAAGTATTTAATCATTGTTAATCGTTTAATAACAAATCGAGGTCTTATAACATAAATTCTGAGAATATTGTCGTTATCGTGATTTGGGAACGAACATTGTAATTAATAACATTAAATGTTGTTTCTTTGTTTACAGATAAACTCAATTGTGATTACTGACCCTTATCCTAATCACGAAATTATTATAAAACTTAAATAAATAATATTAAAATAAATTTTGCAGCGTGGTGAAATAACCAACTTTCAATACTTGATGCACCTGAACACGCTGGCGGGCCGGTCCTACAATGACCTCATGCAGTACCCCGTGTTTCCCTGGATCTTAGCGGACTACGACTCCTCCGACCTAGACCTGAACAATCCGGCCACCTTCCGGGATTTGAGTAAACCGATGGGGGCGCAGAGTCCCGATAGATTGGACCAATTTAGGAAACGTTATAAGGTAAGATCGACGTTTAAAGTTTTCTGTGCGTGCCATACCGGTTCGCTTCCGCCGGTCGAAGTGGTTACGTGAATGACTTGTCGATTCGACCGTAGGAGTGGGACGACCCTCACGGCGAGACGCCGCCTTACCACTACGGCACCCACTACTCTTCCGCCATGATCGTGTGCTCCTACCTCGTGCGGATGGAGCCTTTCACGCAGCACTTCCTGCGGCTGCAGGGCGGACACTTCGATCTGGCTGACAGGTCACTCGATGTTTTCCTTCTTTCTATCTTTCTTTTACACTACCTTTTCTCAAATAAAAGTATACAATGATAACAAAACCGTTGGACTGCTGACAAAAAACAGGGTGTACGTAATGAATAAATGAATGCGTGGCTAACAAAAAAGAGACATGTTTAACCAAATACAAAAAAGTTGATGGGAAAACTGAAAACGAACAATCACACCCAACCCAACTCGCCGCGAACCGTGAAAGCTTTCTTTTATATTTCAAGAGAATAATCTGTTCGTTTGAAATGACCTAACCTTAACTTAACCCGCCTTTTCAGAATGTTCCACTCCATAAAGGAGGCGTGGAATTCGGCGTCGCGACACAATATGGCGGACGTTAAGGAATTGATTCCGGAGTTCTTCTATTTGCCTGAGTTTTTAGTGAATTCAAACAACTTTGACTTGGGTCAGTTTCTATTTCCTTATCTTTTGGTTCTTTCTTGTGTGTGTGGTGTACTAACTTCAAATGACCTCGTGAAGGATGCAAGCAATCGGGCGTGGCGCTGGGCGACGTGGTCCTCCCGCCGTGGGCGAAGGGCGATCCGCGAGAATTCATTCGGGTTCACCGCGAGGCACTCGAGTCGGACTTCGTCTCCCACCGCTTGCACCATTGGATCGACCTGGTCTTCGGCTACAAGCAGCAAGGCGCGCCCGCGGTCGACGCTTGCAACGTCTTCCATCACCTCTTTTACGAGGGCAACGTGGACATTTACAAGTCAGCAGCTTTCTATCGCAGCTCTCGCCGAAGAGTAGATAAGTCAAACCTAATTGCGACGTTATTCCAGCATCGACGACCCGCTCAAGAAGACGGCGACGATCGGCTTCATCAACAACTTCGGCCAGATACCGAAGCAGCTGTTTAAGAAGGCTCACCCGAGCAAGAAGATGTCGCAACGGACCTCCACCATCCTGGACCCCAACAGCATCATACCGTCTCAGGGCACCATTACCCCTCCCGAGAAGCTGTTCTTCCACAACTTGGAAAACTTGAGGCCTTCCTTGCAGCCAGTCAAAGGTATAGTTGTTTCTGTTTTAAAGTGTAATATAGATTTATGTTGCTAGCAAAGGGTTTCCTGTTGCAGAGGTGAAAGGGCCAGTGGGGCAGATCCTATACACGGAGAAGGCGATCCTGGCCGTGGAGCAGAACAAGGTGCTGATGCCGCCGGCCTACAACAAGTACGTGGCTTGGGGCTTCGCGGACCACTCGCTGCGGGTCGGCCATTACGACAACGACAAGGCCGTGTTCGTTAGCGAGAGCGTGGCGCAGGCGGCCGGCGAGGTCGTCGCCTGCGTCTGCCTTTCGGACAAGACCCTCGTCACCGCGGGCACCAGCACGGTAAGTGCCACTCGTGTAACCCTTCTGAACCTGGCCATATCTACATTGATGTCGCGTATCTTGCAGGTGGTGACGATATGGCAGTACTGGGCGCGGCGCCGTCGACTGACCGTGAAGACCTGCTTGTACGGGCACGAGGAAGCGGTGACGTGTCTGGCAGCCAGCGCCGCCTACAACCTCGTGGTGAGCGGCAGCAGGGACGGCCTGGCCATCGTGTGGGACGCTGAGAAGGGCTCCTTCGTGCGCCAGCTGCTGCCGCCGCACTTGGCCCAGCTGCAGCAACCGCTGCCGCCCGTCTCCGCTCTTGCCATCGACGACCTCACTGTGAGACTTAATTTCTAAATTTCTTTAATTGAATTAGTCGAGCTAAAGAATTATCTTAATGCGAACCAATAATTCAATGTAACCGTGTGTCCGCAGGGGGACATAGCCACGTGCGCAGGCAGCTGGGTGCAGGCGTGGTCCATTAACGGTGAGCCGCTGGGAGGGGCGGCGGCCGGAGGCGGGGGGCCAGGGTCAGGTGGTGGGGACCGCGCTCCGCAGCTGCTGTGCGTGACCTTCAGCCAGAGCCGCGAGTGGGACCCGCTCAACGTTATCCTCACCGGCTCTTCCGACGGCGTCGTCAGGGTCAGTCCATCCATAGAAGTTTTCTTTAATTGAGTATCAAATGTCAACTTCGCAATGTACAATAGCATCTGAAGTACGCTGTCAAATTAAAAAAATCTTATATTGTCGTAAAACGAAAAAAAGAAATAAAACTTTTAATATAAATAATATTAGTAAATGAGTAGATTGTTGTAGTGGGTTATAAGAAGAGAATATGATTGTCGCTAGCAGGACGTTGAGTACACTATTTTGTTCTAATGAATAATGAGACTTTCAGATGTGGTCAATCGAATATGTGCCCAAATTGGATGACGAGACACTGTCTCCCGAAGCCGGCAGTGTGGAGGTGGCTGCTGGGTCTGTTGACCAAGATGTTGGCGAGAAGAAGCCGACCGGCCAAGAGAGCGAGGACGTGAAAACTGAGAGCGAAGGCAAGTCGGAGAGTGAGCAAAAGGCCGAGGAGGTGGGGGCGAACGAAAGAGACGCTCTCATCAAGCGAGTCGAGGCTTTGGTGAAGCAGATGAGTTTGTCGCAGGAGCACGAGGGTCAGTGCAGCGATTCTATCATATTCAACATTTGCTGATAACATTCTGGATAAAAAGATAGGCTTATTAGAAATTATAAACATTCATTAAAACATGAACATTTAACATTATAGTTAACAAAAACTTTGCTATATTACGACAATATACCTTCCTAGTTAGAACTAATTTGATATAAACTTTGCACAGGTAACTTGGCGAAGTCCGGCTCGGAGAGCTCGCTGTCGGACATGGGCGAGACGGGCAGCGCCAAGGAGTCGTCTCGGCGCCACGACGACAAGGACACGTGCAGCGACCAGGAGGTGCGCGACGAGGACGTCGACTACGACTCGGACGACAAGGACTACGACAACGAGAAGGGCGTGGCGCGCGGCCGCCTGCGCAAGCAGGAGCACGTGGTGCTAAGGCGCGCGGCCAAGGGCAACCCGGCCTTTCGCAAGAGTGAGTGCGGTTTTATTGAGTGCGCAGGCGTCGGCAGCCGTCCACGATGTGTGATAAGCGGTGTTGTTTGTTTTTGTACAGGTGGCGGCAGCGTGGGCGGGTCGAGCGAGGGCGTGGAGGGCGAGTTGCGGAGCAGCAAGTCCGACACCAGCCTCACGGACTCCTTTGTCGTGCTCGAGCACCGCGACGTGGCCGAGCTTCCACCGAGCCCACAGGCCCCAGGTACTGCCAACCATCGGCATGTGGACCACTCAACTGAGTACTCAACACTCCTTTTATTGTTTCAAATTAGAGATTCATAAGAATAACTTTAATAAGAAAGTCATTTTTACTGGTTTTGTATCGTTACAGCGGTAGCGTCTTCGTGCCCGCTGCGCTGGCGCCGGCGCTTGGTGGTGCGCGGCAAGCTGACAATGCACACGGCCTTCGAGCGGCAGGACAACAGCTCGCCGGCGGCGGTCACGGCGCTGGCCGCGGCGCGCTCGGGCAGAGGCGTCGCCGTTGGGGACGCCCGCGGCCGAGTACGTCTCCTGCGCTTCCCATCGTTAAATCCCGGCTGGCTCAGTGCGCCGCTTGTTTCACTGATTGCGGCTTGCAGATATTCCGCTGGTGCGTGCCGGAGGCTGGCGGCGCGGCGGGCTCGCGTGGCGGCCCGGCCGACCACTGGATCCGCGACGACTCGGCGACGCAGTGCGCGCAGTGCAGCGTGCGCTTCACGGCGTTGGAGCGGCGCCACCACTGCCGCGCGTGCGGCGCCGTCTTCTGCGGCCGCTGCTCGCGCTTCGAGGCACCCGTGCGACGCCTCCGCGCGCTGCGTCCCGTCCGGGTGTGCCAGCGCTGTCATCACCACCTGCAGAACGACAAGGACTAATTCGATGCCGCTTCTCCGGTCTCTTCGAACCATGAACCAGACTCGCTTTTGAGCTACAACCAAAGTATGATATTTTTGTATTGTACCCGCAATCGTTGTTCTTTGTATTGCGCTTAGAGGATTCTGTTGTGATCAATTTGTATTTAATTTATTGTATTATAAGAATTGTTTTGTAACATTTAACATTTTACTTTTGTAAGAAACTTTATGACTATGTATAAATGAATTGTTAGACTTTCTATCTTCGACTGCACCGCGAAGCAAGGCATGATGCGGTGACGGTTTTTGGGTCAGTATTACCAAACTTTTATAGGTGAAACGTCGTTTTCTACTGTAACTTAAGATCTCAATATTTATACGCAACCTTTTATTATTATGATTTGAATGCATTTTTAAGATATTTCCAATCTCATATTGTGATATTTGTCGGGCATCTCTGGAGCGGTCGCGTTTTGTCTCTTTCGGTATATTGATGTTGTGTAGTGCTAGTCATTCTCGTTAATTTGGCGTTATCGTCGTCTTAAGTGTACAAAATATATAGAGAGATAGAATTTAATATATAAATCTGCTTGTAAATGTATAAGTGTTCCTTTTGCGCATTTTTATTGACATTCCAGAAGGTTTGTGTAAATGATATTTACTCGACGATGATTTATAACTGAATTTAAGCTTTACTTTCATTATCAAATTTATAAGCTAAAATAAATGTATTTGTATGTTTGTCTGGATGAATGCCGATTCCGTGAACTACTGCCTGCGCGGGCCACGGCCACTAAAAACGAATGATTAACAAGGAAGAGTTTTCTGTTGAGATCCCAATTCGTAAATGTTAAAAGTGTATCGCGAGATGTTGAAAAGTATTAAAGATTCGTTAAAACAATTAATAGCTGTATACGCGGTGTGAGACGCGCACCCAAATGTATAGAGTACGTATGAGACAATAGTTGCGTCTTTTAGGTAATGAGTAGCTCCTAAAGTTTATGCCGTTGAATAAAGTGTAAAAAGTAATGGACCTATAATATATTGTTTTATTCTTAACCACCTGCTTCCGCGACTCCGCCACTTTTATTTCCGTCAAATAAACCCCACCTTCGACGTTTTTGAAGTGAAATTTCTTTAGGCGCGATTAGGAGGAAACTGGACGATAATGTATGTCTGTTATGGCAATATGGCGTCACGTTTCTTTACCATTCAGATTTCAAATATTTTTGATCTTGTCAAAAGGTAGTTTATAATCAATTTAATCAAAACATTTTGAAAACAAAAATTAGTAAAAAATATTAAATTGAATAATAATAAAAATTATACAATAGAATTAACTATAAATATTGAATTATACAATTATAATATAATAATTATTATATTATAATTATACAATTATATGAAATATCCAATATATATATTATATATTGAATTATAGAAGTAACTAAGGTCTTTTCAGCATACTAGCTTCAACATTCGATGTTTCAGTCGGGAATAACCGAAGTAAGCTATTTTGGTACTCTAGCTATGGATATTCCCTACCTCTCCGAATGCAGCTGATTCAATATAACCTAAATTTTCTATAAGTGCAAGTGATAAAAAAGAATTTGAAAAAAATCATATTATAAAAATAAGTGATTCTTGTGAATCTTAAGAACGTTTTACACCGTAATCTATAAATAATTAAAATCAAACATCTAAAAATGTCTTGCCGTTAACGAAACGTAAGTTTTTATTTTATAATTCAAAGTTGCTATTCAAAAATAATGGTACGACCATTGATGCTGTTTTCTCAAGAAATTTCGACAATTTGCAGAGTAGAACTTCAGTTATCATAAACCAACATATTAGAAGTATGATACTAATAAAATTATTTTATTTAAATGTATGTAGTCGAAGTTAATTCATGTATATATATTACTAGTTTTACATGAGCAATAAATGCTTTTTTAAATTTTTATCTTAATTGCCATCTCGTAAAGTTCCAAAAAAGTTTAACTTAAATCGCGGGTGGACGTTACACGCCATTTTTTTATATGCCTAGTAAAGCTGTCGAAAGAATCAGCATATTTATAATTAAGACTATATTTGACCTGCACAAACACGATGCGCAGCATTGTACGCCACTATAACAATCACCCCACCTGCAATGTTCCCTGCAGAATAGTGAGGACAACATATTTAAAACTGGCCCAACAGAAATGCTTGTTCTACCGACTTTGCCAGCTCCCCTACTAAACAATCTTGATTTATCTATTTACAGTGCAAAGCAATGTGCACGTTCTGGATACGGCAGGTGGTTTAGGTTAAATGAAACAAGTTTTCTAACCATAATATGTATTCTTTTATAATATTTGAACTCTCATCACCTAAAATATCTACATACATATAAGAACTTGGTATGTACACATAATTTAGCCAAAGATATATTCAGAAAAATATACATGTGTTAAGTCCCAACAATTAATTTCGATAGCAATTGCGATTATATTAAGTACAGAACGACAAAGCGTTTTCCATTACAATGTGAAATAACAAAAATTACATTAAATATTAAAATGTTTTCCACGAAGACTTATGTAATATCTAACTGACACGTTTAAAGTGGACGCCTGTTTAATAAGTTTAGTCGCTGTCTCTGAGAAACGGAGACAGGAAAATCAATCTGTAGAAGAAAATACAAATCCTCAATATGACCATATTACGAAATGTTACATAAGTCTACTTTGTCGGATAATAGAAATACGGGATTTAGACATAAAAGCCACGTCACAATAATAAACTACAGAG